>BMAU01020755.1:520000-662701 GCA_019973935.1 Trichonephila clavipes
TAAGCGCCCTCAACGCCCCTTGGAAGTCGATTTTTGTAAAAATCATTATGTAAGGAATCTCTACTTTATGAAAGAAATCTGTGTACCAAGTTTAACGACTGTACATCTAATAGTTTAGTAATGGAAATAATTATCTATAACGCCCCTTGGGGTTCGAATTTTGCAAAATCCGTTCTTAGCTGACGTCTACTCCATGAACGGAGCCTTCCTACCGAATTTCAAGTCCGTAGGTTTAATAGTTCTGGAGATATCGTGATTAGTCATCAGTGAGTCAGTCAGTCAGTAGTAGTCGCTTTTTCTATATATATATATATATATATATACCTTATATATATATATATAGAGAGAGAAGAGAGAGAGAGAGAGTGAACTAATAGTAGGAATTGAAAAATTGTGAGCATCACGCGATCTTTATGTTATAGTTTTTTCTCGCTCTAATTCGACTAGACACGTAATAAATAAGAATAGTAACCTTCATATTTAATAATGGATTATTTTTAGTAACGTAGCGCTTAGGAAAAACACGGGAGGTTTTAGCAACGGACTACTGACCACGGTCAAGTGACGAGGATGAAACGAGTGTTAGCCTTTCTTCTCCAAAGTTTCCACGCGAAATCGAGGACTAGACTGAGTCTCGATTGATTTATCATGCATCAACCTCGTATAAAACAAGGTCCATCACTAGAACGCCTATTTAAGGATCGTGACCATTACGTGTTAAATCTCAAAACTTCCATGCGGTGTGTTGTGGAAATTAGGAGAATATTCTCCCTTTACTTTAATTAGGGTTTAAAAGTCTGATGCTTAATAGGAATAGTGTGTTTGTTGGTTCTCTTAATGAAACCAACTACTGAATTTAAGCTCAAATGCTATTAAATATATTTATGTGAAATGATAATCATACAGCTTAAATAATGAACGAATATGTATGATATTTACAAATTTACATGTTGTGCTAGCTTTACATAATGCAAGATGCAACGAACTGTTTATAGGAGTGCTTCTCAAACTGGGGGGCGCGCCACTTAGGCGGGCGTGATAACCCAAGGAAGGGGGCGCGAACATATTGAAAAGTCGAAAACAAATATTTTTTAAAAAAATAGAATTTATTGAAAGCAAACAAAATAAATACATTCCGACATGATAAAAGAAATTTACACTAATGTATTACACCTATAAATGTATCAGTACTGCAAAATGCATTTTGTAATTAATTAAAAAAACTAAGTTAAGAACATGTTTAATAATTACCAGTGACTCAATGGGCTTGTCATTTATACAATTATATGCAAAAATTAGCAGTTATCTTGATCATTTGTACGGTTTATAATTAATCCCTTGACTGCGGATTAAAAGTTTCGCGATTCCCTCCCAATGCCACCGTTTTGCAAGTATGAACGCGTATGTGGGGTATTGGGGGGGGAAGGAAATAAGTAAGAAAATCCTCGGTAATAAGTAAATCCTTCCAAAACACAGTCTGTCTTTTTATTGCATTCCGAAGCCTTCGAAATAATTTAATGGATAGAAGTTAACAGAAAAGATCGTATTTTTGAAAGACGTATATATACGTCATGGGCAATTGGAATCTGAATGAGACGTTTATATACGCATGTGATATAATATTTTTGTATGAAGGGGGGCACGATGAAAACTTAGATTGAATTTTGGTCGCAAGTATTGAAAGTTTGAGAACCACTGGGTTATAGTTAAATAAAGGTACATTGCATAAGTATATACATGATAAGTAAACTAAGTATTATGGCTTCTAAAAATTAATATAATGCATGAAAGTAACAAAACAGAAAATGCGGTACTACTAATAAATATGTATGACTACATATCTGTTGTATTTTTTCACAGCCATTATATATATGACTAAAACTTGGGAATAGATGAAATTAATCTTCGAGGAAAGATGATTCATTTTGCTGGAAAAAATCATGAATTATTTATTTATTTCAGGTGAATTTCTTTTTCATTTTGAAGCACTTATTATTGATATTATTTTTACTTAGCGAACAAAATTAAACTCCGGAAAAATCAAATGCATTTACTTTTTAACGTAGTTAATACGATAAGAAAACATAGCTTTATTGGAACATAATACTTTCTATACGCTAATGAAAATATTTTATTGAAAACGAAGCTGCATCTTCTCTTCATGTTAATTGTAATTAAACAAATGGATGTTCCAAAAATAACTTTCCAAAGTAATGTGGTATGTAATAAGACCCGCTCAGGAATCCTTTTTCATTTGCTTTGAAAACCACGAATAATTACTTTCAGTGCCTCATTTATTTAAAAGCTCAGATCTATGCTTGACAACTAATGCAAATGTTTGGCGTTAGAATTCTATTCAAATAGAAATACCTTGGCACCATTTGTTGCACCAATAAATGTTTGGCTGAAAGTAATTGTTTCAGAGAGAACTGAAATTTGAAAATATCTACGAAATATATATTATTTTGAATATAAGAATAAAGATAGTATAAATAAATGAATTGTTGTATATATATGTATAATAAAATTAACATTTTCTTAGAATTCGAATCTTATTTATTTTAAATATCTAATTCATAATTTCGAATACCCTATTTTGAAATGCGTCTCATTTCATCTCACTAAAGGATTAAATTCTATATTTCAAGGGATTAATTATTGATTCCTCGTTAAAATACGTACACACACACACATACACACACACACGTGTGTGTGTGTGTAAGTATAATTAAATTAGATATTTAAAATTAAATTTCTTATCTACAACACTTATTTTCCATTACATTTCCAAGTATTAAATCAAACACTCAATTACTTCTCCAAACAGAAGGTCGAAACAGAACACTTCTAATCCCAGATCATTATTTGTTATAGCCCTATATGCAGCATTAACTTTCAAGTATAACTCATAAACTAAGAGAACGGTACTTAACTCATCTGGAGATAAGTGGCAAAACCACTTAGATTTTCACTTTGACGTCTTTTTCTCTCAGTGACAGAGGTGTAAATTGCTCACTGAATAAAACTGTTTTTAAAAAGCTTGATATTGGCTTGAAACATGTCATAATATATTTGGACCATTATTTAACGAATTTCGCAATTTTCAAATTTCTCTCTTTCCCCGATTAAAATGAAAGCAATACCCTCTATTTAACGAATAATAAACCCCGATTAAATGAACTATTTCAATAGTTGAAATTTTTTTTATTAGCTTATATTAGAAAAAAATGGATTTTTTTTTCAAATTTTCAATTCCTTTTTGTCTAGAAGAGAAAGAGGTATTTCACTTATAAGCAGAAATTTCGGTGGGGAAGGGTGCAAAACATTATTAGACTTTACAGGTGCTTATGAGTCATGAGTGCAACCTATCGAGTGATATTTGAATATGACAGGAAGACTTAATGATTGTGCTACATTTGATGACGAACAGCCTATCTATGCAATTGAAATTCAGGAAATTGTTGATTTGTCGGAGCCAATGAATAGCGATTCTGTTGCAGAAATTTATAATGAAACGATTATCAAAAGTTTTACATTTTCTAATGCTTTACATTGTTTGGAAACTGTGAGAAAATATCTTATGCAGCAGGATGTAAATGACGCAGTATTTTATTCTCTGCATAAAGTAGAAAAAGGAACCTTTTTGAGACCCAGGAATAAAAAAATGTCAAACATCTATTAGTCAGCATTTTACAATTTCCAGTTAACTGGTATACGCGCGTGAACGTAATAACTCGCTAATAATACATTTAGCTTTTGAATAAATAGTGTGTAATTTTTAACTATGAGTATTTTTGTACAGTTACTTATTTCGAATTTCCAAAAGCTAAGTGCAAAAAATTTGTACTTTCTTCGGACCCCAATATAACGAATTACCCTAATTTAACGAACAAAATGTTCGGTTCCTTGAATTCACCAAATCGGGGTCCGACTATATATATATATATATATATATATATATATATATATATATATATATATATATATATATATATATGTCATGATTTTTAAGACAGAATCAGATTAAAGTTTAAAAAGGAGATCTTTATTCAATCGTTTCGACATCTCTTCTGACGCTAAGGGCAGGGAGTAAAAAACACGCCATGGTGGTGGTTTCAAGTGGATAACACTTGTAAAACATATGGTAAGTATCGCTGCTTTGAAGATGGTGCTTGCAAGTTAATGCTGACATATGTTGACTATTAAATCTAACGATCTGGAATTAGACATGTTTATTGGCTAGGCCATATGTTCGGAAGAAATAAATGGGTGATTAGTTTGATACTTGAAAAATGGGTACTGAGAAAGATGAGTCAAGTGCTAGATAGGGAATTTAATTTTTAATCTAATTTAATTATCTTTACATTTGCCCCCCAATTTTTAAAGGGAGTCATGGCATGGTTTTTTACTCTCTTTACAAACTTAATCAAATTTCAATAAACACAAAACAATACATAACATTATTTAGAAAGACATATTAAACACAGTAAAAATATTTAAGAAATAGTAATACTAAAATCAAAAAGCAATACAATAAACGAAACTATAACAACAAACACAGTAAGGACACTTCCAACATATTAATTGATAAAAATGAATTTCCATACATATAATTGAAGATAAGCTTGTTTAAATCTATTCGACATCCAGAAAAAGAGCTCGCGCGTTTCCTCCTATTCCTTCATAATAATAGATTTATATTATAGCTAGCAGATAATATTTTCAAAAAAAAAATTTATATTGGAAAATAATATATCAAACAATAAGATAGTAAATATAAAAATACATGAAATCATACAAATGTTAAAATAATAATTTTGTATAAAATTCTACTCTGGCACCATCGTAGTAATACCTTATATTGTTACACATAATTTGCATATATGAAATACATTTTTTAAAAAGATAAAAAAAAATATAGACACTAATAAAATGAAATTATTAATATGAAAACGGTGTATAACACACAACTTCTATGCACTATCCAACACAATAAATAATGTTTTATTTCATATGCGTTATAAAATATAAAAATTATAAGAATATAAGAGCTCTTTTTTATTATTTTGAGTCGGAAAAGTGGACTCACTTCAATAATAACTTTTAGTATTTCTGAAAATTTTTCACAATATTCATTGTAACTTAATATCGCATGCAATATTTTGAATCTTTCCGTAACCTTCTAAAAATACGTTTCATAGACAAAAATTCTTGAGTTTCTCTTGCATCACCCATTCACTAATAAAACTGTATCAACTTACTTAATTTTGAACACATCTCTCTGAGAAATCTGCGTCATCAACTCACAGATGTTCAGGGATGCTGATAAGAAACAATGAGAGGTGTACATATCAAACTAAACAAGTTTGTCCTTTTAATGTTTCGAGACATATACAAAATTATAATGATTGTATTCTCCCTTATCCACTGTATAATATCCAAAATTAGACTTCAAGTTATTAAGTTAATTTTTGATTTTAGATAAGGAAAATTTCGAGAAATAGTGAATCCTGATATATGGCCGGTATATCAAAACACACAATTTCAAAATAAAAATAAAAAAAAATTAAATGACATGCAATAAGATTACTGCTGAATAAAATAATTAACAAAACAATTGAATTCAATGGAGAAAAAAGAATACAACTTGACTTTACTTTTGTTTCTTATAAAAATCAATATCTCTAGTATTAGTTCTCTCATTAGTCATTTTTCTAAAAGCTTAATTTATATCTTTCACTTTAAAACACCAATTTCTATCATAACTCTTAACTCATTCGACATCTTAAGATAAAATTATGAGAAGTATATTAAAATTTTGTATGAATAAACCTATATACTTTGTTTTCTCAATTAAAATATAAAGAAAATATCTCATTTATAACACAACTATATTATAAAAATTAAATACCATATCATATCATATACTATTCTTTTTCGTAAAGTTCTGTTCAGCAAAATTCAGTTCTTCAATGTTACTAAAATTAGAAACATACAATTTAACTCACCTCCACTTTTCAGTGGCAGAAAGCCTTGGTGAACGGTAATCCAGATACTGTTGTCACATTATTTCACTAGTAAAATTTTATTTATTTATTTTTCTTTCAACGTTGGTACTTCACTATTATTATATGGTGGTCAAATTCACAATATTACCGTGCAGACTTTCTGGCGAAGAAGATTTTTTTCCTTTTCTTTATTTCTCTGGTGGAAGGGAGTGGTGTCTTTCATTACGGAGTTAAGTAATTGGATATTCACACTTCTATTCTTTCTTTTTTTCGCCATTCGAAAGTTGTTTCTTTCATTCAGGGCAAACTGGTTGGCCTCTTCAGCAAAGACAGAAACATCGTTCGGCGGTAAACAATGCATTCTTCTCGATGTTCAGAGTGATGTTCTTTCGGGGATTTTTTTTTTTACTAGCGCGTGTTTTTTCTTTTTCCGTACCATAGATTAATTCTGGTAACCCAACGTCCTCAGCTAACAAATGTAGACTGCCGTCGAAGTTCCATAAAATTCTCCCTATCAGTTATTACGTTCGTCGGCGTTAGTTTTTATATTAAATTATTTTATAAAAAAGATTAGATTTTTACATTAAGATCGCAGACAAAGATCCTGCCGGCTTTAATTCTGTCATGATTTTTAAGACTGAATCAGATTAAAGTTTAAAAAAGGAGATCTTTATACAATCGTTTCGACATCTCTTCTGACGCTAAGGGCAGGGAGTAAAAAACACGCCATGGTGGTGGTTTCAAGTGGATAACACTTGAAAAACATATGGTAAGTATCGCTGCTTTGAAGATGGTGCTTGCAAGTTAATGCTGACATATGTTGACTATTAAATCTAACGATCTGGAATTAGACATGTTTATTGGCTAGGCCATATATTCGGAAGAAATAAATGGGTGATTAGTTTGATACTTGAAAAATGGGAACTGAGAAAGATGAGTCAAGTGTTAATTATTTTTAACATTTAATTATATATATATATATATATATATATATATATATATATATATATATATATATACTTATATGTAAAAGAAATATGTATTATTTATCAAAAACAAGAAATAATAGATAAAGAACATAACAAGAAATTACGTAATAAAAATATGAAAGCTGAACATGAAGAACAAAATTATAGAGAAATAAAAGAACTACAAAAAAGAAGAACCTAGCGAGTCAGAAAGCAATTTCGGACTTAGGACCGAATAAGTGGGGTTAAACTAGTTTGAAGGCGCCAACCTTCCCCCTTTGCAACTCGGTAGGAAAACCAAATAAAATAAACAAAACTTCAGAGAAAGTATAACTCAGAGAGCATGATAAAACCAATCACTACTATTATGTAAAAAACTCTCCCAAACTCTTAATGCAGAAAAAACACAAAATAATTATGTAAGAAAAGTAGAAAAACACTAGAACAATTACATAATAAAAGTATCTTTCAAAAAATAATTTAACAAAATTTCTTTACTCACAAAGCTTTTACGAAGAGAAACAAGCATCTTGCCATTAATGAAAGTCAATTATTCACCAATTTAAAAAATTCGAAAAAACATAAACACATCTTTTGAGCTGACTTTTAAACCAGCCAGCAAAGACAAGTATAGAATAATGACAATCAAATATGGTAAAATTTGAATTGGTTGATTGTCAAAAATGTAAATTTGCTAGGCTCTAATTTGGTTGGTTGTCAAAAATGTGTAAGATGTTTAAGATGTGTGTGGAAAAAATGTAAACTGTGATATGAGTGTTATGATATAATCTTCACAGCAAGACCACTAACATGCTGACTTTGAAAACCTATTGTTGTGTGGTGGATTTGGAATTCGAAGTAGCAAGACGGTTAATGTATTTGTGATGAATATAAGATCTCAAGAAATTAAAAGGGTATTCATGATCTAAACAACATTGAAATTTTTTTTTTATATTATTGTATTTATCTATTTTGTGGGTAGTTAAGTTATCATTTCTAAATAAAAAAATTCAAAATGATATTTCTGTAAATTGATATATGAAAATTACTGTTCCATACAGGAATTTTAATTATATGGAACTTAAACGAATCTCTTTTTTGTCAAAAATGTTACTGACTACATTATGGTTAATAAGATGCAAGTCTAAATCCAAGAATTCCACCCTATTAGAGTTGAAGTTAGTTTTAAGGAGCTTGAGATAATCAGGGTAGAATGTAATATTTGGTTTGTATTCGCTATTTTTACCAAAAATTATTATATCATCTATATAACGATAAATTAAGTAAGAATCATTTATAACATGATCTATTTCAAAAAATGTAAATATAGGTTCGCTAAACAATTACTAGCTGGACCACCCTGAGGTAATCCTTTGATCTGTTTATAAAGATTCTGATCAAATGTAATGAAATTTTCTTTAATACGAGGTTAACAAGAATATCAAATTTTCTTTTTTCATTGAAGTATATAATTCATATTTATCATAAATTAACTGTAGGACCTTAATCATATCGTCAATATCTATAGAATTAAACAGGTCCTCGAAATCAAAACCATGCATAGAAAAAAAAATCATCATATCCTTAGTAACTCTAGCAATCTCTAAGCTATTTTTAATAATTGCCGTGTTTTGTAAATTATCAATTAGATTTTGAAGAAGAGATTGTAAGATCTTCCCAGACTTCGTGATATATGTATTGTATCCATTAGTGATACTACGGAATTTTATAGGGCTTTTATGAAATTTTGGTGTTAAAAATACTTGGATATTTAATATTATTTAGATGAATATTCAGTCTTTTGTTAAAAGCTAAAAGACGATTATCATCTTCTCTATTATTATGAATTGATTTTTGAAATGAATTATTATTTAAAATGTGGTTACTTAATATTTTACTGTAAAAATATTTACAAATTATGGCATAATTAGCAGAGACCTTTATCAACATATGTAATAACGAAGTCCTTTTGGATATTTACTATTGATGATTTAAGATCTTTATACATAATTTCATTTTCAACAGTAAAATCTAATTCCCGAATTTCTGTTGCAACATAAGATCTAAATTGATTGAATGCTTCAATCGGCATTCCGTATTTAATTGCCATTTTAAGGTAGAATTTATCTAAATCTTTTATGATTTGTTTCATAACATTAGATTTATTTTTTGTGATCATAAGTCTAAAACCGGTACCCTTTTCCATAAAATTTCTTAACAAATCATCTTTCACGATGCTAAGGTCTCCTGTGACAACGTGCTGATGATAATCATCAATATAGTCTCGATATAGATTGCATCTACATGATTCAGAACTTAGAGCTCCGAGATTTGATTATAATTAAATATAAATCTACCAAATTTCTTGTTGTATTTGAAAGCCTTTTTAATAATAATATTTTTAATAGGAAAAAAGGATTGATATTTTTGAAATAAACTTGAAAAATTAATTTTGTTAAAGGATTTATTCATAAATAATAATGTACAATATTCTGTAGAGTAATTTTCACTTGCATCTAATTTAATATTAATTTTTTGTACTAAATAGTTATTAAGGTCTCGAATCATATAAATACCATGAGAATCTCGAAATTTATATCTGCTTAAAATATCTGTCATAGTTTTAATTTCAGTTTTATTCAAGCCAAACATAAACGATTTAATTAAGCCTGTGTTGTAGTTATCATCAAATTTAGCAGCTAATTCTAACATAGAATTCTTGAGGGTTGACATGTCTCTAGTAACTCTTTTTCTGCGTTTAGCTTTTGAAATCCTCGCTAAACGAATATTATTACTATTATCAATAAATTTATTAAAATTCGGAAGATATAATGAATTCTCGGATTTTTGTTTAAAAGTTAATAATACACTTTCACCTTTCCATATAACATTCAAACCATAAGGATAATATGATCTAAATGAATCTATAAAAAGTTTTCGAACCATAATCTTTGTTTAATATTTGGCACTATTCTAAGTATATGTACAGTTATGTTATTGAATCCATGTTTATGAAAGTGTCCTATCTCAATCTTAGCCTGGTTTTTGTTGCAATCAAATTTCCTTGTATCAGACCTATGCTGGTTCAATCTAATATTGATAGTGTTAGAGGTCTGACCTATGTAAGCAAATTTACATATGTTGCATGTCATTTTGAAAACACAGTTAAAAGTCTTACAAAATATATAACCTGCATCCATATCCAACTGTTCCCCACTCATCATGCCACACGCCTTGCATCTTTTATCAGTGCAAGATCTAAATTTTAGTTTTAAAGCATGAATATCTCTGAAAAACCGAGTTTCTAATATGTTACCAAAATCATTATCTCTTTGATTTTCATCTATACTATCGGAAAAATGAATATTTCGTTCTGTTGTACGAGATAAATACTTATATTTAGAGTTCCAAAAAATTCGAGTTTTAAAAATTCTAAAACGACAATGTTTAGATACAGAAGGAAAGCAAAAAAAAATTCTGATTATCAAAACAATTCACACATTTTTTGTATTATTTAAAAAATTTATAGTTTTTTTTTTATATGCCAACTCAGAACCTTTGTGCCCATCACCACAACTAACTAAAGCCATACCCAAATATATACAAAATTTCTACATAAGGTCTCATAAAATGGTAAATGGATGACAATGGTACAGATACCATTATACTGTACCACCGAGCAATGTCATACCCTGGTATAACAAATTGCCAGTCGCTTAAAACTTGTTATTTTTCAAATTCATAGTTATTTTAAAAGTTAAAGGTATAATGAAAGGACCCAAATAAAATATCACTAGCAAAAGTTTTTACAATCACATTAATATAAAGTGAAATAAGGAGCCATAATTCCAAAAAATCTAATCCACTCATAGATAACATATCCACAATTACTTTATAGGCACAAAATCAGAAGTTGGCATAATATTTTTATATAAACAAGAAAAACACACAAGGAAAAAGAACAAAGCCAAATAAAACTTAATAAAAAAAAAAACATTCATAGACAAGATTTTGAATCTAATGGCGATTTCAAAATTCGCTATAAGCAAACATACTCTATATTGACTACATACAAAACTGAACAAACTCATTAGAAAATAGATTTATACATAGATAGGCGCAAAGCAGCCAAATGAATGCATAAAATATATATAAAGAAATATGTATTATTTATCAAAAACAAGAAATAATAGATAAAGAACATAACAAGAAATTACGTAATAAAAATATGAAAGCTGAACATGAAGAACAAAATTATGGAGAAATAAAAGAACTACAAAAAAGAAGAACCTAGCGAGTCAGAAAGCAATTTCGGACTTAGGACCGAATAAGTGGGGTTAAACTAGTTTGAAGGCGCCAACCTTCCCCCTTTGCAACTCGGTAGGAAAACCAAATAAAATAAACAAAACTTCAGAGAAAGTATAACTCAGAGAGCATGATAAAACCAATCACTACTATTATGTAGCAAACTCTCCCAAACTCTTAATGCAGAAAAAACACAAAATAATTATGTAAGAAAAGTAGAAAAATACTAGAACAATTACATAAGAAAAGTATCTTTCAAAAAATAATTTAACAAAATTTCTTTACTCACAAAGCTTTTACGAAGAGAAACAAGCATCTTGCCATTAATGAAAGTCAATTATTCACCAATTTAAAAAATTCGAAAAAACATAAACACATCTTTTGAGCTGACTTTTAAACCAGCCAGCAAAGACAAGTATAGAATGACTAGTTTCGTCTGTAAACAATTTTGAAGTAGGGTCGTTTAATTGTGGACACCTGGTATATAAGTATATATATATATATATATATATATATATATATATATATATATATATATATATATATATATATATATATATATATATATATATATATATATATATGCTTATATATATATATATATATATATACATATATATATATATATATATACATATATATATATATACTTATATATATATATATATATATATATATATATATATATATATATATATATATATATATATATATATATATATATACTTATATACCAGGTGTCCACAATTAAACGACCCTACTTCAAAATTGTTTACAGACGAAACTATTGTTCAGAAAGTAGTAAAATGTGTACAACATAAAGAAGGGATGGGAATTTGTTTGAGCGAATAAAAAAAATTAGTTCAAAATTTCGCCACTAGAGGGCGCTTTTGAATGAAGGCCATCCACAGGACACGGTAACACAATAACTGATACTCAATAAAAAACACAATCTCTAAAATGAACTGCAAATTTTAATTAAACTTCTTCGATGACTAATTTTCAAAGGATTTACACGAAGGAAGACGAAAATATGCAAATCTTTTCGATGTCACACAGAAACTGTTATAAAAACAATAAACTTTCATGGAAGATTAGTTTATTTTCATTGTGCTCGGTATTGCTAATCAGAATGTCATTATGTTTACCAGATCGAGCGTTGTTAGTAAAGTTATTCTATGAAAACGATAATTCCGCAATAGTTGCTCTACGGAAATTTCGGACATTAAAGGTGTTGCGAAAAGGTCCATTGACTGCTAAAAATCTTCGATTGATGGTAACCAAATTTGAAGAAACATGATCGTTGAATGTTCGTTCTGAAAGAGGAAAAAAACCTGTTTCTGTGGAAGCAATAGAGAAAGTAGCACTTCAGGTGGAAGAGGACAAATAATCCAACATGCTGGCTAGTACAAGTGTTCGCCGTGTGGCAGAAGCATTGGATCCGCCTCGTTCAACTGTTCAGAAGATCAGCGAAACATCCTCCGTTATAATCCATACAAGCTTCAATTTGTGCAGGAATTGCTTCCACATGATTTCGAGACTTGACATCTGTTCTCACTGCAGTTTCTTGCTCGTTTGGAAGTTGACCCAGAATGGCCTTGGAATATCCTCTGGACAGACGAAGCCCAGTTTCATTTGGACGGTTCGGTGAATACTCACAACTGCCAAATTTGGGAAACAGACAATCCGCATTCCACCTTACGAGTTCCGCTACACTCACCAAAAGTAACGGTGTGGTGTAGGTTTTCCGCGTCTTTTATTTTTGGCCCGTATTTTTTCGAGGAATTAGGTGCTGGAGGTCCAGTAACATGTTCTATCACTGGACAGCGATATGCATCGTTATTACGGAATAAAATCATTCCAGATCTGCAAGCACGTCAGTGCCTTTCACGCATAATTTTTATGCAAGATGGAGCTCCTCCACACATTACACGTTGTGTTACGGACGTTCTCAAACATCACTTCACAGAAGAACGTTTGATCAGCCGCCAATTTCGTCATCTGTGGCCTCCCCGATCGCCTAACCTCAATCCATGCGATTTTTGGCTTTGGGGCCGTTTAAAACAGCTGGTAAGTTGTGATCAACCAAAAACCAAACCTGATCTCAAAGACAGTATTTCACGACATGTTCTTAACGTTTCCCAGAACACACTGCGGTCAACGGTGGAACATGCTATCTTAAGATTTCAAACAGTAGCTGAAAACGATGGTCATCATGTTGAGCATTTATTGTTGTAAAAAAATTGTAAACTGTTATAAATGTATGCTAAATATGATCTCCATTAAAAACGCCCTCTAGTGGTGAAATTTTGAACTAATTATTTTATTCGCTCAAACAAATTCCCATCCCTTCTTTATGTCGTACACAACATTTTACAACTTTCTGAACAATAGTTTCGTCTGTAGACAATTTTGAAGTAGGGTCGTTTAATTGTGGACACCTGGTATATATATATATATATATATATATATATATATATATATATATATATATATATATATATAAAGCTCTGTTAATCCTTGAATTTATGCCTGATTAGCTATTGATTTCAAACAAAAGAATATAATAATGTTAAAAGAATATTATTCCTAAAATCCTGATGTAATTTCTAAAAATAACTATTATTTCTTTTCACTTGAAATGGGGGTTATATTTTTAATATTATATTTACCCTGTTTTACCTTATGTATTTAAACTTAGAAAACATATAATTCCCACTCTTGTAATTTTGCACGCTCTAAGTAAATCTCCAGGTGTCACAATTAAATAAAAGATGATTTGATGAATATTCAAGACATTCAATTGTGTGTGCCAACACAACTCACAAATTAAATATATCCTTGAATAACTGTGATATATTTATATATATATATATATACAAAACTATATATGAGGATTTATTTTATTTGAATAGACTGGGGGTTAGAGTACATTTACTTCCAAAAAATATTGTTTCATAATTTAAGGAAATAAAAACATCTGTGCAATCTATCGTTAAAATCTTAATTTATATAATTAATTGTTTTAAACATTATTTCAGAATGTGTTTCCTTTTGTTTGTTGCATTTTGAACCAAATAAACTCTAAATAAAAGGAAATTCAATCATGTCTATATCTAAATCTAAGAATATTTTTTTAAATATAGAAAGAAGGTTAAAAATTTTGCCAAGAAATATATAATATTGGAAATTCTTGATTCGAGCAGCTGGGTTTGCTCACTTGGGAACGAAAGCAGATGAGTTTGAGTTAGATAGGGAAAAAGTGAATATGAACAGGAAAAGAAAAATGGATTATTCATATGCGAGTTTGAAGAAAACATGAGAAAACCAAATATGTCAAGAAAAGAAATATTCATGCTTTGCATGTCATACATAGAAAAGAATTTCTATATATATATATCATCGTTGAATTTTTTTCTGTAAATGACAATAGTTTTATCAATGGCAAGAGTCATAACCCTTTAGTAAAGTAACTGACGAATATTCTAACGCGGTATAACACTTCTAAAGAATTTCTTTTACATATTTCTCCTGTAGTGTGTTTAATGGCAAAAAACATAATAATGAAAAAATTTACATCATTTTTAAAACAAAAATAGCTTTATTTATTTATAAGATATTTTTAAAGATGAAATAAAAAGTTAATACAAATAAAAGATATTGTATACATATATATTTAAATATGTATAAATCAATCATAATTTCATAATTAAGTAAAAAATTGAATTTATATGAATCTTTTAATACTAACACCCATCTCAAAATATCAATGGCATATGTAAAAAATAAAATCCGAACAAAATTAAAATTTTTTAATGTATATATGCAATGAGAAAACTTTAGCAATGCATACTAGGTCGTATTTTGTCGTGGCGAATGGTCGAGTATTGTATTATCGAAGATGCACTCATGTAAATCAATAATCCAGTTTATTCACATCTGGAAACACATAAAGATCAAGAAGGGAAGGCATTACACATAACAAGAAGCAAACATCATGGCACAAACACAGAACGCGCGGCAGCCGGCTGGTTACATGATTGCAAAGAGGTGAGAACAGAAGAGAAGAGAGCGCGCAATTTCCAGATATCTGTATTTATGGGCAACGGGACGTCACAGGATTTTAGGAGGTGGATGGAGATAATTTTCTAAGTCCCCGTAGGCGGGTAACCAATTAAAATATTTACAGGGTTGTCCTGAAGGACTGGACGTTAATAATTCTAGAGCTATTCCAATAAATTATTAGAGTTATTATATATATATATATATATATATATATATATATATATATATATATATATATATATATATATATATATAAATGTAAAGGTAATTAAATTGGATCTGAAACAAAATCCCCTATTTACCATTTAACTTTTATTATATTCCGTAGCATCTCTCTCTCTTCCAGTCTTAAATTAAACACCCAATTATTTCTCTGAAAAGATATTTCAAACATAACGCTTTTAATCCCAGCTCATTATTTTTATAGTCTCCATAACCCACCCTTCATTTTCAAATCGAAAACATAAAATAAAACGAGTTATTTAACAATTTTGGGCATAAGCATTCAGCCTAATTAAAATTTTCACTTGGCGTCCGTTTTCTCGCAACTAACGATGTGTCGATTGCTCGCTGAATAAAAATGTTTTTATAAAAAGTTCTTGAGACGCTGACTTTGAAACAACACACAGACACGCACGCTCACGCACGCACACATTCCATTTAAAAAAGGCAATTAAAAGATACCTTGAGATAAGGGAAAGGATTGAGATTTGTTTACAATTTGAATACGCTAATTTAATCTGTCTGTGTTGCTTATATAAATATACATATTTAATATGTACGCGTAAGAGAAGTTATTTTTTAATTCAAAGAGGTTTTAAATCAAAAGAAATCAACACTTTAATTTATGAGTTGTAGTTATTTCTTTGTCCTTTTCAAATAAAAGCTTATTTTTTCATTATCAGGTCTGAAGAGTTTTCGTTACATTATCAAAATTTAAAACTTATTTATTTAAGCAATGTACTGTTTTTAAATTACTTGATATGAAATTTTTTCTTAATAGAGATTTTTTTAGAGATGTTTAAAGAAAGGAGTTACGTTCGCGCGACTTGAAGTTTAAGCTTTCTGCAATGCAAAAAGAAAATAACTTAAACTGTTAGATTTTTTTTTTCTACTTCCTATATCATTTTCTTTGACACAATGAAAACTATTTGCAAAAAGAGAATTAAATAAAAAAATATTTTCCTTGTTTAAAAAGTCAGATTTCACTTTGATAGCATCTGTTGGAGCAAAACAAAACTTTAAAAATGAAGAAAACTTTATATTAGTTTGAATTAATATCATATATTAGCAATGAAAAAAATAAAAATACAATATGTATTCTTTTCATATTTTACCACACTGCAATTATTTTTATTTTTTAAAATTGATTCTTGTGTGTGTGTGATTGTCTTTTTGCCATCAATTATTCTTTCCGAGAAAGTAAAAAAATGTATTCACTTTTTCTTTTTGTGAAAATAAACAGTTTATGAAGAAAAACATGGCAGGTTTCTCATTGTAGCACAATTTTTCAAATAAAATGAAATTTTATTTCTGTTTTATGATGAATTTTTATAAAAGTACAATTTTGAGAAATATTTTGCTTTTTTTCCTTTGCTGTTTTTTTAAAATAAAATCCACTTTTTTTTGTTAAAATACATGTATTGTTTTATTTTCTTTATCTAAGTGCCTATTAACTTTACTTTCTTGAATTAGTATATAATAACAAGGATTGACATCTGATATTCTTTTAGTACAGGAAAAAAAATCTTTTCAAAGACGAAAATGAATTTTTTGACAAGTGCAAAAAAAATTCCTATATGTTCCATTGCTTTAATCGTGTGTTTAAGTGTAACGACTTTTTTCATAACATATTTCAATCTAAATGAAGCTTTAAAAAGCATTACATGAAATCTTCTTAGTTTTTAAAGTAATTTTTTTTAAACGAATATTATTTTGATTTTTCACCTTTTATTAACTATAGTTAAGTATCATACATCAGTTTCAATAATGTATAATATATCCACCACAATTAATAAATTCATTGCATAAAACACCAAATAATAACAATTTTGTGAAAAAAATATTGATAAGCTTGAAACAGTTAAAGTTTCTGAAAAATCAAAGATACTTATACCTAAAGACAAAGATTTATAATAAATGACTTAGATGACCATGGTGAGGCCAAACTGTAGGTCAGATGATGAAATTTGCGGTTAAACAAAATAGGCGTTTCGCGGCTACAGTTTTTGTCTAAGCATTTTTTAATGATAGGTTTTCGTTCCATTATAAACTCGCATTATTTCTTATGTATTTCTCTTTTTTTGTCAAATTATTTTCACGTTAATCGATGGGTTTGTCCAGGCAATAACACTTTCATGTGCTGAAATGAAATGAATGCATAAAAAATATGAATACAGTTGGACCTCTATATAATGAAGTCGCTAAATCCAAGAAAAAAGTTCGTGGAAAATTCGTTATATTGAGGTTCATCTTTTAATATACTTTATAAACCACATAAAACATTTTAAATTCATAAGCACTATATATTAAAAAAATTAATTACATTCACACCTTTTTTTTAAATTATCACTGTTTATTTTATATATTTAACCCACAAAAAAAGAAAGAAGAAAAACTGTAAGAAAAACAAGAAAAAAGAATGTCGCGAAGAATTCACTGTATTTCCAACATTAAGAAAATAATTTTATACTAAAATTAATAAATTTTAAGGACATTTTACAATTTAAATCATACAAGTAATATTAAACATACATTATTTTATAATTAGAACACTTGACAACTCCACTGAGGGTAAGAGAGTGTATCGAAGATGTTTCTAGTGAACAGGGCAATGGGGGTTAAAGGTTGCACTTTTTGGATGAAGTGTCCAGAACTTTATTAGTTTCGTCGAGTTACGATCTAATAAAACCAGTTTAAGATTTATGTTAAGATTACCGTGAAATGTTCAAGGTTCCAGGAAAAAGTTCACTGTATAGAAAAATTCGCAATATGGAGGTTCGCTATATAGAGGTCCGACTGTATTTGAAGCACAAAATAGCACGAGAGAGACACACAGTGTTTTTATAATGTTGATTTTTCTGCTCATAGCCTGGTTACTATGCTAATTTTTACTACAGCCATTTACTATAATGGAAAGTACTTTTTTTAAATGTCATAAAGGGTGTTTTTATGAGAGGTATAGAACTTTAAATTGCAATAAAACAACGATGTATTATATTCGATTGACATGAATTTTTTTTATTCGAAAGATAATCTTGTGGCATTACATTTCAAATATGATTTCTGGCATAGGACTGCCACGGCTGGCTCGGATGTAGTCCAATCTGGACGTCCAATTTTCGATGACTTTTTCCAACATTTGTGACCGTATATCGGCAATAACACGGCGAATGTTGTCTTCCAAATGGTCAAGCGTTTGTGGCTTATCCGCATAGACCAATGACTTTACATAGCCCCACAGAAAATAGTCTAGCGGTGTTAAATCACAAGATCTTGGAGGCCAATTCACAGGTCCAAAACGTGAAATTAGGCGGTCACCAAACGTGTCTTTCAATAAATCGATTGTCGATCTGTGTGACGTCTTGTTGGAACCACAGCTCCTGGACATCATGATTGTTCAATTCAGGAATGAAAAAGTTAGTAATCATGGCTCTATACCGATCACCATTGACTGTAACGTTGTGGCCTTCATCGGTTTTGAAGAAGGATTCCACCAGCCCATAAAGCGCACCAAACAGTCAGTTTTTCTGGATGAAACGGTGTTTCAACATACACTTCTGGAATAGCTTCACTCCGAATGTGGCAGTTTTCTTTGTTGACGTAGCCATTCAACCAGAAGTGCGCTTCATCGCTAAACAAAATTCGCTTATGAAAATCGGGAACAACGGCAATCTCGTTTTGGGCCCATTCGACGAATCTACGCCTTGCGTGATCATATTTAAAATGTAATGCCACAAGACTATCTTTCGAATAAAAAAAATTCATGTCAATCGAATAATACATCGTTGTTTTATTGCAATTTAAAGTTCTATACCTCTAAAAAAACACCCTATAGATTTGTGAGGTTTGTTTTCTTTCTCATACACTTTTATATAATGCGGGGACGACCAATTGTTTTGGTCCGTGTACCGGATTGGGTAAGGGGTGGGGAGAATAACGTAGGGACACACCTTTTTAAAGTGATTCCATTCATTGTTTAACTATGTATCTCATAAAAGTTATAAATTATTCCATAAAAATCAATAAATATAAGTTGAATAAAATAGTGTTAGTTTTATTCAATTTATTTACTGTGCTAATTTCCTTTCATATGTTGCTGCAAGCACATTTAGTTTTAGAATCAGATTAATGAGACAAATGCACCCCTTATCTCACGTTTTTAAACCAGCATTAATTGTGCGAAAAAAAGAACCGAAACTTCTGTTTTTACCGTAAAATTTGCATACAGAAGTAAAAAAGGAAGAACAGTAAGGAATATAATATGTTTATTACATTTTTCACACGTAAATTTAGTCTTTCTGTTCTTTCTATAAGGGCGGTAGTACATTATTCATACGCTTCGTTAATCTCGTGAATGTGTGCGATGTTTTCATTGGATCTTAATTTTTTTTAAATCTGTATTTTTTTAAAACTAAACATATAGGAGTAAACTTCTCTATTCTTTAAGTTCAAAAATTTTGGAATTACTTTATTATTTTCTCTTATTGTTCCAGCAATAGTTTTTTTTCTTTCAAACGTTCTTCTGAAAGTAGATAAGATGTGTACCAGTTGTTTCCTTTAAAATTACGTTCTTCCCAAATGTTTTTTGTGTCTTTACATATAAAACATTTATTTTCACAACAGTGTCTCTCTTTTAAATCTGGATCGATTTCAGTGAAGGAATCATACTTGATGATGCACTCTTCATCATTTGATTCTTCTTCATCATAACCACGAAGAGAATTTCTTCATCCGAAAATACTGTTGTACTATATCTATTAAATTACTTAAATATCACATTTCTTCATTATAGCTACAATAATACACCATAGGCTAAGGTAGATTTAAAACGTGCTCATACATTCAGAACTGTAACGGTGATTCCCACGTAGGGTATGACATACCGGAAAAGGCAGTATCCAAAAATATATATTTAGAATTTGCCTACAAGCTAAGGCTCCTCAAAGGATAAGACCTTAAAGTTAGCTACACGAGAACCTATCCTTTTTCAAAAAAAATTTAGAAGGAGGGAAAAAAGTTAGACGGTGAGTATGACATACCCTGCACGAGAAGTGCCGGGGTAATATCAAGATTGATTGCTTGTTGGAATTATCATAACAACCTGTAAGTTAATGTCTACCAAATTGTGTGTGTGTGTGTGTGTGTCTGTGCATCTATATTTACTCAGTAAGAAAAACTTTGCTCACAACAAATGTATGTCGATTCAAATGCAGAGAACATTTTCTTTATATTTTGTTTTCTAACTTTCTTGGCGGGATTCTTAAAACGATTTTAGGGGGTCACATGTGGTACGTTGGCCGTTATTTTCTCTCTCCTAATATAATGTTATTTTTCTATTATAATCGATCAATTCTATTTCTTTCAGAGAATTTGCATTTACTTATCAATTATTTTATGCAAATAGGTTAAGAATTGAAGTGATTACGTCTGTTTGCTCTTATAAATTACATTCTTTCCATATGTAGCCAGGAAAAGGAATTGAATAAACTAAGTTTCTAATAGAATTGATTTATATTTCCACTAGTTCTTTTGTGATTGATGATTGTTGAAAATTGCCGAGTCTAGATATAGTTTGAGATAGTTTAGATACAGTTCCTGCGCTTTCATTTTATTCATCTTCACGTAAAATTAATTGTATTTCGTCTTCCTCAAATACAGTTTTGCTTTTTTTATATCTCTTCAGCTGAAAAATGTGTGTATTTTATTTTTAAAAAAACTTATTTTATTTTTACTATTAGAACTTAAATATTCGGTTCCTAGACACTTAGACATTAATCGAAGTAAACACCTGTGGATTCTACAAAATGTTAAGACGTTTCACAAGCATAATTATAAATGAATGATTTTAAAAAAATTCACTGTCCACATGTACCATTGTGTAGTTTCGGTATAAAGTTTTTTCAAAAAATCAAAGTTAGTTAAGCATTATATTACTGAAATATCTTTACTGTAAACAACAGTAAAGATATTAATACAAATGACTTTAAGTCGTGTTTTCTTGAATAAATAAGTTATTACTACATGAAATGCTATCATGTGCAAGTAGTTTAAAACAAATTAAAAATTATGCTGTTAAATGTCATTTTTTGTGATCCAATTTACGAAACTATTTAAAGGGTTCCGACACACTCAATATGTTCAAAGAAGCGATAATTCATTCCGATTTAGTCCTTATCTCCAAAAATATTATATGCTCAGCCAGTAGCATAACGGGGAATATTAAAGCCCCCTTTCAAAATCAGGTTTTGGATTCCTGGTCGGACCTTACAAAAGATCGCAAAACCGTACGTAATTGGTGTCATTCAGGCTTTGTGTCCCCTAGAATTCTGCCCCCTTGTGATTCGGGGGTTGCTGAGATGTAAGTTACGCCACTTGCTTAGCATTTTTTCTAATTTTTTCTAAAAAAATACGTGTTGGAATCTTTTTAATCATTGTGTTTAATTTTAAATCACTGAGACTACAACTTAATAATGGAACTGCAAAATAAAATAACCCTATTAGCCAAAAATTTTAATCAACTCCAAAATTTTATTTCAGAACTTCTATACACTTTCAATCATCAAATCTTTATATTTTTCTTTCAGGATTTCATGGTTAGCATTTCTCTTACGTTCGCATAAAAAGGCCATTGCGGAAGGCCACCAAATTGATGTAAAAAAAGAAAGCACCTCTAAGCACTCGCAGGCGTGAAACATTTAAAGGGGGCTCTATTGGAACTCGACCCCCTCCAATTTTACCTTTCACCCCCTCCCCTCAGCTCATCCTGACACACGATTGTGTATCTCAAGAGATTTCACGGAGAGGACCAACCCCTGATCAATAAAATAAGGTTTACGAGAGGGGATGGGAAAGGGCTTGCTCCGCTTCGCTCCCTTTAAGTTATCGCCCACGCGCTCGCAGCCGACGAAATCGATTTGGATCCTTACGTCCCGCACGCAAAAGGAAGTTGCGAATGCAAAGGTGCATCTGTAAGGTAACGAAGGGGGATATTTTAATGCTCAGAGCCTATTTCGGAAAGGGGAGGGTTTTAGTTCAGAATGGAATGATTTGGAAGTGGCTAGTAAATGATTGGCAATACCTGATCTTCGGCTTAAGGAAAACAAAAGTGAGTTGTAAGTCTGTTGAGTCACTGTGACATTTCATTTGAGAAAAACGAGGTTTGCTTTTACTGAAAATTGACTGAGGAATCTTTCTGCAGGTTTTGACTAGTTCTGCAGGTTCTAGGTTTTGACTTGTTGGTTGTGACTTTTTGTGCTAGCTAGACTGTAGAATCCATTGGTCTTTCGGGTTTTATTCGATTGTAAAATAAAATGACTCACGTGTGAAAAAATGTGCCCAATTCTTATAGGTACTGATATACAATTAGTTTTAAAATACATTATCGATATATAGGCAATTACAAATGTTCTTTGCATTAGCAATTTGATGAGTAAAATAGAATAAAACTTAATCTGTAATTTTATTACCCGATTTACTGTGAATTATAAATTATTGAAAGGAGGAAATTCTTTTTCTAGAAAAATAGGAATTTTTCTTTTGGAAAAGAAGTATTTTTAAACCATTTGTCTGGATCCTAATTATTTTTAAATATGAAATTATCAGCGATTGAATATAATGCTGCTTAAAGCATTATAATTTTAGCAAATCTGGCACTTTTGCTGCTTGCTTCATTGGAATATTGAATTCCAATGACTGATGCTATCCAATTCATTGAAAATGTAACAAAATCGGTTTGTTTTTAAATGAAATTCAATAGGCTCATTTTGAGACAGCATGATTGACGGAAATATTTTTTTGTGTGTGCAATGTATTATTATTTCATTCTTTACAATAAAGTATATAAGTTATTGAAAAGTTTCGAAATTGAAGACCGTGAAACCATTTTGAGTTTTCAAAATGATATATGTCAAGGAAAAAGTAAAATATATTTATCCTATGACTATTGGAGTTAATAGCTTCTATTGAAATTAGGATATTTTTTTGAATACTTTTAAAATACATTCTTCAATCGAAGACACACTCGTGGATTTAATTCACTCTAAAGGATGATTTTAAGTCCTAATGAATATGTGAATTTCACCTTCTAATTTAAATTATTTCAATATACAGTCGCATAAAGATGTGCGTAAGATTAAAAAAAAAACAATGAATTTTGGTTGTAGAGAAGAGCAAAAAGATGCTATTGGAAATTTCTAATGTATTAAACACTTTTGAAGTAGAGCAGAAAATGGGATATTTTTTAAGAAAGAATGAAGGCCCTTAACACTAGAAGGTGCAGTATTTTTATTACCCTTAAACGTCCACCGGTGTCGTTTTCGACACTGCGATGTAAAATATGTAAAATAATTGTAACAACTAAATATTTGCAGGATCGCTGTTCAGTAGGGTTTAGTTTTAAGATTTTTTGATATTATTTCATGCAATTATCATATATTATGACCCTTTGTATCAAAACAAACTGACACTGATATTATGTTCCGCGAGGCTTGTTGGACAACTTCTTTGTAGCAAAACATTTTGAGTATATTTACCGCTGGCTAATATCAGCTTTCTGGTACGTCTTGCAGCCCAACGTCTTCACGAATCTAATCTCCTTGAATCTTCTAGTAATGCGTTTAAAGTTACTGGCTCAATAGCCTTCCGTCATCTCTCTTGCTATCTCGCAACGCTCGACTTAAATACCTTGTCTAATTTAAATATCCCGTACATCTTTTTGGAGTTGATTGGAAATAAACGCGAATTTATATTCCCCAAAAAGACGCCTAAGAAGATTAGTGGAAAGGTTCCGTACAGTTTCGTCACACATGTTTCACTCATACATGTTACAATAGGCACCCTGTTTGCAGACTTTGTTTCACCGCACATTTTTTTAAAGCTTATCCTATGTCTAGTATAGAATCGATCAGCCATTCATTCAAACATACACATCCAAATTAGCCACATTGGTCTGCAGATTTTTCTGCTTAGTTTTTTAAGAGTGAAGCATTTATAGGAAAATTTGCATTACGTTGCGCTTTCATTACTTTAAAAGAGCTTCGTCCAAATCCTCCTTAGAACATTTCTTCAAATATTTACAGTCTTTCTTATTTTGATCGAACTCAGTCTTTAATTTTTCTTTGTTCCTTAAAGTATCCGACTACGTTCGGAACCGTGATTTGCAAAAGCGTGTAAATGGATAATATTTATGATATTTAATGTCACTTAGATTAGAAAATGTGCATAAAATTGTTTTAAAAAGTATTACAATAAAAAATTATTTAAGTACAATATTTTGACAAAAAATGAACGTAGAATGACCAATTTTCAAAATGTTCTCCTTTTGCGAAAAATGCTTCTACTATAATAATATTTGGCCTGTATATAGCTCAGACCTCTGTACAGAGGCTCAACAAGAGATTTTGAAATATGTAACTTAGAAGTAGGTTTATCTATGTTTTACGTCAGCAGAGGGGAGAAATTTTTAGAAAAAACGCCCATAATTATTTCAGTTGGTTGTAACTGAAAATAATGTAAGTTTTTCAAAATTCCTACTTGAGTCTCTGTATAGAGGTCTGAGCTATATACAGGCAAAATATTATTATAATAAAAGCATTTTTCACAAAAGGAGAACATTTTGAAAAAAGGTTATTCTAAGTTAATTTTTTGCCGAAATATTGTATTTAAATAATTTTTTTTGTCAAAATATACTTAAAACAATTTTATACATGTATTCTAATCTAAGTGACACTAAATATCATGAAAAATATCCATTTATGTGCTTTTTTAAAATCACGGTTCCAAACGTAGTCGGATACCTTAACAGTGTTGAAACTGTAGAAGATAAATCATACTTTTTGCAGATTTTGGAATTTTTTATTCCATTTTCCGACTCCTGTAAATTTCTAAATTTTTCGATGACTGATTAAAGCTTCAGTATCGCAAGATAAAATTTGACGAGGGTTCTCTCAGAATGCAGGTCAAAGTATAACTTCCTCAAAGTCCCTCATCCTGCCTTTCCTGTACAAAGAAAGTTGTCATCCATTCGGCAACCTTCTTTGTCTCCGTCTGTCTCCTCAAGCCTGTTGTGATATGTCTTCACACTTGCATTCAAGAAGATAGGAAAAGTGGCCGTCACATGTTCGTAGGATTTCTGACTCATTACTAATTAACGAATAAATTTGGAATTAAAAAATTTTTTTTTCGAAGAAATGATTAGTTGAACTAAAAAGCGAGAAGTTAAAAGAAATTTAATAATTAAAAAATATTGCTAACTATAATCGAGTTTTATTCGTCAAAATCGAGTTATGTTCCCGTACACTTTACATCAGCGTTTCTCAAACTGTGGGGCGTGCCTCCTTGGGGAGGGGGCGTGAGCATTTTGAAAAGTCGAAAACAAAAGGTTATTTAAGAAATTATTAAATTACTGAAAGTGAGAGCAAACAAAATACTTTCTGATATAATAAACATATATAATACACTTATAAATGTATTAGTACTGTACAATGTATATTTTAGTATTGATTTATCTATAGTAAGTTAAGAACAAGTTTGATAATTATCAGTCACCCCATGGGTTTGTATTAACACTTATCTTTATAATTTATACGGTTTATAAATAATTTCTTAACTGCCGATTAAAATTACGCGATTCGCTCCCCATCGTTTACCACGTAGACGAGCTTTTTTATGTTTTTTAAAGGGGAAAAAAGAAATAAAAATGCAAATCCTCTGAAATAAATAAATTCTTTGCAAACATTATGAAGGTTCTTTTATAGCATTCCAAAGTCTTCGGAATAATTTTATGGATAACAGTGCACGGAAAAGATCGTACTTCGGAAGGACGTATTTATACGTCCAGAAAATTAATGCTTCGGCTGAGTGAGACGTTATTATATGTCGACGGCACATAAAAAGTTAAAGTCGAATATATTGTAGCTTTAGTGTCAAAGTATAGTATAATTGAATTCAATACATTGTTATTGTATGGAGGTGAAAAAGATGATTAAACAGTGGGTCGCGTATATTGAAAGTTTGAGAAGCACTGTTTTACATCGTACCAACCAAGTATTTCCGATTTCCTCGTTAAATCACGGCTTGTTGTAAGAAAGTTGTGCTGAATTACACAACGGTTAAATAAAAAAAAACATTTAAAGCTTTTTTTTAATGCTAGGTGAGGTTGTGAGTTTAGAAACATCTCCACCAATGAATATATATATATATATATATATATAGTTACAGAAATATCTTCACACTAAATATTTATCAAAAATAATTTTGATTGCAAAATTTGATTTCATTCATAAATCTGGAAGAAAATGCTATTTCTTTCACTAATCTGATCTTCCAACTTAAAATTATCTTAAATTTTGAAGGATTTCAATTGAAAATTTTTGATTAATAGGTTTTAAAAAATGGGTGGGTCCTTTGATGTCTTTAAATTTTTAATTTACTTAGCATTTTTGGGAAATATTTACGCTAATTGATAGAAAGTTTTGTCTTAAAATCCCAAAAGTATTTTTTAAATTAAAAAGTAGTCTAGTAATAAAAATATAAAATAATTAATACAGTTATTAAAAGAAATAAGGAACGTTATGTACTCATATTTCACACTGTATTCGACGATATTTGTGTGAAACTGGAAAATATTTACATGAATTATTTAAGTGAAGCAATATTTTATATGGTTCACTAATACATTTAAAAAAAATATCTTTGAAGATAGTGATAGGATTCAAATGAAATTTGGAATATACTCTGTTTAGTTTATTCACAAGCAGTTTCTATAAAAAATAAAATTCCAAAAGGAGAAAGCTCTTTTTAGAAGTGAATTAAATAGATTAATTCAATTATTTAATCCAACTATTAATTTCATTTATTTATATTTTAGTTATTAAGAATGATATAAATTTTGTCCAAAGAAATGTGTGTGTGTGGAAGAGACCGTCTAGAGCTGCGATACTCAACCTGCGGCCCAACGGGCCTTTTTAAATGACCCGGTCATAGCCCATTGCTCTGAGAAATTTATTTAGAGGGAAATTCTTTGCTAAAAAAATCAAATATATCAATTTTGCTTTTTTGCTGTCGATGTCGTATGGGTGCGAATTGATATTTTTTTTGATTAGTGATAATAGCCAACAGGGAGTGTCGACCGTTTTATGAGTGAAACTAATTTTTTAACTATCATTCATATCGTCCAAGCGAAAAATTTTCGAAAAAACAGATTGTTTCAAAACGATTGGGAACTATTTTGTAGTGAAAAACAACCATGGTTCAGTAATTGATTGATTTGTCACGAAAGTGTTGTATTTAAGAAATACCAATAAACAGGAATCATTCAATGACACTTTTCGTTGAAGATCTCTTTCAAGAGGTGATAAATAGGCTTTGTTGAATAATCTTTACTACAGCAAAAAAGTATTTGTCAATGGTAATGTCACAGCGGTAACAAAGGCCCCTATGAAATTTGTTATATTATTGGTAATCATCTGAAACCGTTTACGGATGCTGGAATTGTGAAAGGGTGATTCTTAAATGCTTCCAATTTAGAAAAAATTAGTGACAAAAATAAAAAATACAAAAAATAGTAATTAAAAAAAGCAAAATAGGAGTTTTAATATTTTGATCAATTTTCACATTTAGAATTTTCTATGTTATCTTGGTCTTAAAGCATTTCTCCCTCCCCTCCAATAATTCTCATGTTGCGGCCTGCGTGAAATAGCTAACATATGCATACAGCCCGGCAGTAAAAAAAAGTTTGAGCATCCCTGGTATATAGAAGAATAGATGCACATAAAAACTATCGAGATGAAGTCTTCATGTTGGCATAGTGCGGAAATAGTAATTAAAAAAAGCAAAATAGGAGTTTTAATATTTTGATCAATTTTCACATTTAGAATTTTCTATGTTATCTTGGTCTTAAAGCATTTCTCCCTCCCCCCTCCAATAATTCTCATGTTGCGGCCTGCGTGAAATAGCTAACATATGCATACAGCCCGGCAGTAAAAAAAAGTTTGAGCACCCCTGGTATATAGAAGAATTGATGCACATAAAAACTATCGAGATGAAGTCTTCATGTTGGCATAGTGCAGAAATAGTAATTAAAAAAGCAAAATAGGAGTTTTAATATTTTGATCAATTTTCACATTTAGAATTTTCTATGTTATCTTGGTCTTAAAGCATTTCTCCCTCCCCCTCCAATAATTCTCATGTTGCGGCCTGCTTCAAATAGCTAACATATGTATACAGCCCGGCAGTAAAAAAAAGTTTGAGAACCCCTGGTATATAGAAGAATAGATGCACATAAAAACTATCGAGATGAAGTCTTCATGTTGGCATAGTGCGGAAATAGTAATTAAAAAAAGCAAAATAGGAGTTTTAATATTTTGATCAATTTTCACATTTAGAATTTTCTATGTTATCTTGGTCTTAAAGCATTTCTCCCTCCCCCCTCCAATAATTCTCATGTTGCGGCCTGCGTGAAATAGCTAACATATGCATACAGCCCGGCAGTAAAAAAAAGTTTGAGCACCCCTGGTATATAGAAGAATAGATGCACATAAAAACTATCGAGATGAAGTCTTCATGTTGGCATAGTGCGGAAATAGTAATTAAAAAAGCAAAATAGGAGTTTTAATATTTTGATCAATTTTCACATTTAGAATTTTCTATGTTATCTTGGTCTTAAAGCATTTCTCCCTCCCCCTCCAATAATTCTCATGTTGCGGCCTGCGTGAAATAGCTAACATATGCATACAGCCCGGCAGTAAAAAAAGTTTGAGAACCCCTGGTATATAGAAGAATAGATGCACATAAAAACTATCGAGATGAAGTCTTCATGTTGGCATAGTGCGGAAATAGTAATTAAAAAAAGCAAAATAGGAGTTTTAATATTTTGATCAATTTTCACATTTAGAATTTTCTATGTTATCTTGGTCTTAAAGCATTTCTCCTCCCCTCCAATAATTCTCATGTTGCGGCCTGCTTCAAATAGCTAACATATGCATACAGCCCGGCAGTAAAAAAAGTTTGAGCACCCTGGTATATAGAAGAATAGATGCACATAAAAACTATCGAGATGAAGTCTTCATGTTGGCATAGTGCGAAAATAGTAATTAAAAAAAAGCAAAATAGGAGTTTTAATATTTTGATCAATTTTCACATTTAGAATTTTCTATGTTATCTTGGTCTTAAAGCATTTCTCCCTCCCCCTCCAATAATTCTCATGTTGCGGCCTGCTTGAAATAGCTAACATATGCATACAGCCCGGCAGTAAAAAAGTTTGAGCACCCCTGGTATATAGAAGAATTGATGCACATAAAAACTATCGAGATGAAGTCTTCATGTTGGCATAGTGCAGAAATAGTAATTAAAAAAGCAAAATAGGAGTTTTAATATTTTGATCAATTTTCACATTTAGAATTTTCTATGTTATCTTGGTCTTAAAGCATTTCTCCCTCCCCTCCAATAATTCTCATGTTGCGGCCTGCTTGAAATAGCTAACATATGCATACAGCCCGGCAGTAAAAAAAAGTTTGAGCACTCCTGGTATATGGAAGAATAGATGCACATAAAAACTATCGAGATGAAGTCTTCATGTTGGCATAGTGCAGAAATAGTAATTAAAAAAGCAAAATAGGAGTTTTAATATTTTGATCAATTTTCACATTTAGAATTTTCTATGTTATCTTGGTCTTAAAGCATTTCTCCCTCCCCCTCCAATAATTCTCATGTTGCGGCCTGCTTGAAATAGCTAACATATGCATACAGCCCGGCAGTAAAAAAAAAAAAAAAAGTTTGAGCACCCCTGGTATATAGAAGAATTGATGCACATAAAAACTGTTATCGAGATGAAGTCTTCATGTTGGCATAGTGCAGAAATAGTAATTAAAAAAAAGCAAAATAGGAGTTTTAATATTTTGATCAATTTTCACATTTAGAATTTTCTATGTTATCTTGGTCTTAAAGCATTTCTCCCTCCCCTCCAATAATTCTCATGTTGCGGCCTGCTTGAAATAGCTAACATATGCATACAGCCCGGCAGTAAAAAAAAAAGTTTGAGCACTCCTGGTATATAGAAGAATAGATGCACATAAAAACTATCGAGATGAAGTCTTCATGTTGGCATAGTGCAGAAATAGTAATTAAAAAAAAAAGCAAAATAGGAGTTTTAATATTTTGATCAATTTTCACATTTAGAATTTTCTATGTTATCTTGGTCTTAAAGCATTTCTCCCTCCCCCTCCAATAATTCTCATGTTGCGGCCTGCTTGAAATAGCTAACATATGCATACAGCCCGGCAGTAAAAAAAAGTTTGAGCACCCTGGTATATAGAAGAATTGATGCACATAAAAACTATCGAGATGAAGTCTTCATGTTGCAATAGTGCAGAAATAGTAATTAAAAAAGCAAAATAGGAGTTTTAATATTTTGATCAATTTTCACATTTAGAATTTTCTATGTTATCTTGGTCTTAAAGCATTTCTCCCTCCCCTCCAATAATTCTCATGTTGCGGCCTGCTTGAAATAGCTAACATATGCATACAGCCCGGCAGTAAAAAAAAAAGTTTGAGCACCCTGGTATATAGAAGAATTGATGCACATAAAAACTATCGAGATGAAGTCTTCATGTTGGCATAGTGCAGAAATAGTAATTAAAAAAGCAAAATAGGAGTTTTAATATTTTGATCAATTTTCACATTTAGAATTTTCTATGTTATCTTGGTCTTAAAGCATTTCTCCCTCCCCTCCAATAATTCTCATGTTGCGGCCTGCTTGAAATAGCTAACATATGCATACAGCCCGGCAGTAAAAAAAAAAGTTTGAGCACCCCTGGTATATAGAAGAATAGATGCACATAAAAACTATCGAGATGAAGTCTTCATGTTGGCATAGTGCGGAAATAGTAATTAAAAAAAGCAAAATAGGAGTTTTAATATTTTGATCAATTTTCACATTTAGAACTTTCTATGTTATCTTGGTCTTAAAGCATTTCTCCCTCCCCTCCAATAATTCTCATTTTGCGGCCTGCTTGAAATAGCTAACATATGCATACAGCCCGGCAGTAAAAAAAAAAAAGTTTGAGCACCCCTGGTATATAGAAGAATTGATGCACATAAAAACTATCGAGATGAAGTCTTCATGTTGGCATAGTGCAGAAATAGTAATTAAAAAAAAAGCAAAATAGGAGTTTTAATATTTTGATCAATTTTCACATTTAGAATTTTCTATGTTATCTTGGTCTTAAAGCATTTCTCCCTCCCCCCTCCAATAATTCTCATGTTGCGGCCTGCGTGAAATAGCTAACATATGCATACAGCCCGGCAGTAAAAAAAAGTTTGAGAACCCCTGGTATATAGAAGAATAGATGCACATAAAAACTATCGAGATGAAGTCTTCATGTTGGCATAGTGCAGAAATAGTAATTAAAAAAGCAAAATAGGAGTTTTAATATTTTGATCAATTTTCACATTTAGAATTTTCTATGTTATCTTGGTCTTAAAGCATTTCTCCCTCCCCCTCCAATAATTCTCATGTTGCGGCCTGCTTGAAATAGCTAACATATGCATACAGCCCGGCAGTAAAAAAAAAAGTTTGAGCACCCCTGGTATATAGAAGAATTGATGCACATAAAAACTATCGAGATGAAGTCTTCATGTTGGCATAGTGCAGAAATAGTAATTAAAAAAAGCAAAATAGAAGTTTTAATATTTTGATCAATTTTCACATTTAGAATTTTCTATGTTATCTTGGTCTTAAAGCATTTCTCCCTCCCCCCTGCAATAATTCTCATGTTGCGGCCTGCGTGAAATAGCTAACATATGCATACAGCCCGGCAGTAAAAGTTTGAGCACCCCTGGTATATAGAAGAATTGATGCACATAAAAACTATCGAGATGAAGTCTTCATGTTGGCATAGTGCAGAAATAGTAATTAAAAAAAGCAAAATAGGAGTTTTAATATTTTGATCAATTTTCACATTTAGAATTTTCTATGTTATCTTGGTCTTAAAGCATTCTCTCCTCCCCTCCAATAATTCTCATGTTGCGGCCTGCTTGAAATAGCTAACATATGCATACAGCCCTGCAGTAAAAAAAAAGTTTGAGCATCCCTGGTATATAGAAGAATAGATGCACATAAAAACTATCGAGATGAAGTCTTCATGTTGGCATAGTGCAGAAATAGTAATTAAAAAAAGCAAAATAGGAGTTTTAATATTTTGATCAATTTTCACATTTAGAATTTTCTATGTTATCTTGGTCTTAAAGCATTTCTCCCTCCCCTCCAATAATTCTCATGTTGCGGCCTGCTTGAAATAGCTAACATATGCATACAGCCCGGCAGTAAAAATAGTTTGAGCACCCTGGTATATAGAAGAATAGATGCACATAAAAACTATCGAGATGAAGACTTCATGTTGGCATAGTGCGGAAATAGTAATTAAAAAAAGCAAAATAGGAGTTTTAATATTTTGATCAATTTTCACATTTAGAATTTTCTATGTTATCTTGGTCTTAAAGCATTTCTCCCTCCCCCCTCCAATAATTCTCATGTTGCGGCCTGCGTGAAATAGCTAACATATGCATACAGCCCGGCAGTAAAAAAAAGTTTGAGCACCCCTGGTATATAGAAGAATAGATGCACATAAAAACTATCGAGATGAAGTCTTCATGTTGGCATAGTGCGGAAATCTCGAGAGTCGATTGCCAGCTTAGTGCTACTCTCGTTATTTAGCTAAATAATTATAAAGTCCTGCACCAATATCTCTCGAGTTACTTTGAAGAGCGGCTTTAACAAAACTGTCAGCCATAAACTATAAGGATTATAGAAGTTATAAATCATATTCCATTTTTTAATTATGAGTATCCATCGAACTTGCTGCATTTAGCGTGCAATTTGCAGAGTTGTACGCCACAAAGCGAAACAATCAGCACAAGGCCACTCTTTGATTGTTCCTATTGGATATTTAAACAACTATTTACTCACATTTTTGAAACTTTTTACAATTTTTAAATACAAAGAATTTCTCTCAATATTTGCGATCGAAGTACAAACAAGTAATATAAAAATTTCTTAGTCATTTCCTAATTAGGTCAACAAAGAAAATTTTTATTTTATTTACTTTTTATTAAATAGTTACAAATAATATAAATATGTATATACATATGACAGAATCATAATATTATATTAAGTGGCTAAACACATCCTTTTAAATTAACATTAAAAACTTTTTAACCACATTGAGTTTGTAATAAAAGTTAAATATAATAGGTAATAATTTATCTTAAAACCAGTGTGAAAAGAATGCTGACCTCTAAGTAGCATATGATTATTTAGGTTAAGTTAAATCTTCATCGCAAATTTAACAAAAACAGTTTTATCGAATGGGGATGCAATCTAGAGGAATAATATCGACTGAAATATATCTCTTAAACTATAATTAATTAATTTAATTTAATTAATTCAATTAATTAATTTTATTTATTTATTTATTTAATTTATTTATGAATTAATTAATTTAATTAATTAATTAATTAATTAATTAATTAAATTTAATTAATTAAATTAATATTTGAAAAAACTGTATTAACATCAAGTGTCGACTACTACGAGTTAAAAAATGTCGACGAGTTAAAAAAATGTATTTAAACTTCGAGATGGATGAATAAAAATTATTTTATTAACGATTGAAAATTTGAACAAGATATATAAATAAATATATATATATATATATATAGGGAAAGTGTGAGCTAAAAGCACATAAAAAATTATTGCACATTTTGAACACCCATATTAGATTATTAGTATTTGATAAAAGCTATGTCTCTTTGAGTCCAAGTAAAAGTTAAGTGAGTATTTTTATTATTTATTAAGAAAAACTCACCCACAGTATTATCAAAAATTGTAAAAGTTCGCTATCTGTACATAACACATAAATGAAATGTTCAGTAAATCAATTTGAACAGACTGAATGAATTAAATTACTGTCAGCGATTTCCAAATGAAGAGATATAAATTCCTTCAACAAAAGTTTTTTGATTTTTATTTTTATCACTTATAGCCACTCACAAGATGAACATTTGTTATTACACAAACCAGATGTAAGAAAATGTGACATCCTGCAAGTCGGTAAATCTTCTTTCCTGTCAAAATAATGCTTTTGTGTACGTGGCTTAGGGAAGAAAATGTGGAAGTATGTTATAACGTTCTTTACTTCATGAAAATAATATAAAAGTATTTGAAGCTTTGCAATAAAATAGAAATATTTTATATAAAGGGAATAAATATCAATTTTTTAGTTGATGTGAATTCCTTTGAAAATATTTGCAGTATTAACTTATAAAGTATAGAACAACATAAAATTATTTGAAAATTTGCCATTTGTTTTAAGTGGTTGAAGTAAGTGAATTAATTCTTCGTGAGTGAGAACTTTTCTGTTATGTGTTCCAAAATTGGAAGAAAACTTTGTAAAGTCTGTTTTAGAAACTTTGTCAGTTTCAATTTTTGTTGTAAGAAGGCTATTTCTTTCTATCTATGAATGAACTATTTCTAAATATGAAAAATGTAAAACTTTAGCATTTGTTCAATTGAAATTTTTGAATAATACTTGCGAGTTTTATAATTGAATTAACAAGGAATATAGTTCATTCTTTATGAAGAATAACTTTAAATTCTGCGAACTTTTCATATACAAGATAATACAAATTTCTTGCTAAAAATAATGGTGGCATTTTGAAAATTAATATAAATTCTAAAATCTATGAGAAGTCCTAAATTAGGATTTGTATATTTCTAAAAATTCGTAAATCAGTTACAAAAATAAAAACAAAATTTCCCATTACACATTAAAAATGGATACCTAATTCAAAGTTTTCATTAATTCAAACAGGAATAAGTACGGATGAGTAAGAATAAGTATTTTTCCTATTTTTTTTTGTATTGGTACAGTCTCATATGCAAATAAATACTAGAGCCTTTTTTAAATGTAAAGAAAAGTTATTTTATTAAGTTATATCAGCTATAAGTTAAAGTTATATTATTTAGTTAAAGTCATATTAGCTAAACATATAGCTCCTCCCCATAAAAATAAAAGTTGTTTATGATGTTTTCAGAATTATCTTGAATATAACCAACATAACTACTTATAAAATTTATTCTGAAATTTAAAAGAAGGTAATATTTTTGATTAAGTTGATGAAAAATTTAAGTGATTTCAAAAAATTCGTAGACACGTCTCATGAAATATATTTTTATATCTGTACGCAGGGTGAATCCGTAGTCATAATATACGAAAATATATCACAAACTGAAAGGACCGCTTTGAAGTTTTTGAAAAAATTTCTTCCTTGCGCTACTAAGATCATACAAATGTACTAATAATATAAATTTGAATAAAAATTATTTAAAATGAATTCATTTAAATTTTCTGATTACAAATATGATCTAGCACCGAATATTTATAAATGATATTCTACTATAAAAAATAGAATTAACTGAAGAACATTTTATAAAGTTCTACATATTTTAACTTCATTAATAAAATGATTTTTTAAAAATATTTTAACTAAAATTGTACTTTTTCACGATTAAATGAATACCTCGTGCTTGAAATCTTGTTCTTTATGTCTGTTTATAATGATAAGTAAAATAACAAATAATATTAAAAAGACAACCCAAATTTTATGACGTATTTTTACGTCGTTTGCTTTGTTCAGATTTCCACTTGGTTAAAAACACATTAAATTTTTACTTAAATATGTATGAAACTTTTAAAAGCAAGCACATATAAAATATATTTCACTGAAAGTTTTCACCACACAGAATAAAATATTTTGGGACCTTAATGTCCTTTAAATCGTCATTTCCAATTCGTCTTTTCTCAAAGGAATCTCAAAGATTAAAAAGTCTGAAAGTAAAAGGGAGCATCCAAGCATCCCACCTAACGTTCTTCCCTTTCTTGTTCAACGAAATGCAAGTAAAAGGACCTATCAAAAGTGATGTTTGTTTGAGACGTAAGCTCACTTGGAAATCGTTCTTTGGAGAAGTTCCCCTTTTCCTTTGCTGAAACTACTCATGCATCATGAATATTTCAGGAATAGTTAAAAACTACGGTTTCTATTCCGTATTACAAAAATTCATTCTTCTTATATAAAATGGAAATGATTTTCTTACGTATTAAAATAATTCTTTGTATTATTCATTCATATGTAAGAGTGGTGAAAGGTTTTTAGTGTGTAGTGTTTAGTTATGATTTTTTTTCGCGTTTGAATAACCTTTTTGTAAAGAGAATTTAGAGTGTATGTTTTTCAAAATTATATTATGCCTTGTGTGTGTGTTTTATGTTATTTTAAACGAATAGTTCAGCTAATGGTACTTTTAAATCTTGAACATTTATTTAAAATATTATTTTTTTCAAATTTAGAAAAATTTAACAGCGAATTATGAATTTATCAATTTTTTTAAGTGAACAGAAATCATAAGAATTTTTCTTCATCAACATGTATCAGTAATAATAATTATTTGGAGATCATAGAGTATTTTATAAAAATTTACTTTCTTCAATCTAATCTTCTACTAATTGTTACTGAACCATGGGGAACCAAATTTAGAAAAAAATTAATAGTGGATCTTGAATTAATCAAAACTTTTAAGCAAATAGAAACGAAAAAATAATTCTTCTTTATCAGCATGTATTAGTAATAATAATTATTTGGAAATCATAGAGTATTTTATAGAAAACTACTTTCTTCAATCTTATCTTCAACTAATTGTTATTGAACCGTGGGGAATCAAAAGTGATAAAATTTCATCAAGAAAAATTTTAGAAAAAGAGAAAAAAATCGAATTAAAAAATTTAGCGCTGCATAGTATTCTTAGAAATTTTGTGTCTCCGTTTTTCCCCCTTCGTAAATATTGAGCATTAGTCTACTAAAAGTATATTAGTAATTACTGAACGCGTACAACCATTCCATTCCACTAAATTCAAATTAGTTTGATGAATAAAACGTAAACAACACTTAAAATTTAAAAACAAGTTTTTACTACTAGGAAACAAATAAAAATTACTGCATTAAGTGATCGATTTTTTTACCTAAAAAAGACACATTTATTTATTGCATATAACTAAGCATAATACTTAACAGAATGGGAAAATGTAAGAATATTTTTCAATTTTAAAGTTTTCACATTATTTTTTTATTTTATAATTGTGGAACACAAAACCACCAAATATTTTGCTTTCTATAAGTACACCTTGCATTATATGAAGAATGTTTCATATATCTTAAAATAATTTCTCAGATATTTACAAAGAAAAAATCATATTCATTTCTCTTTTTCAAATGGTTGAGGATTTTATGCATGTGTGCATATATATAATATACACATTCGGTCGCTAAATCCCGGAAAAAGTTCGTTATATCGAAAATTCGTTATATAGAGGTTCATCTTTCAGTTTTCTTTGTAAACCACATAAAACAAATTTTAAATTCATAAACAATATAAATTTAAAAAGTAATTATTCACATCTTTCTGCGACTTATTATATATTTATTTTATATATCTTACCTATAAAAAAATAAAAGAGAAACTGCAAGAAAAGTTTCTTGACACCTTTATCCACTTCCCGAATAATTCAATTTTTTATTTGATGCTCAAGCACTCACGTGTGACATTTTTGAGCTAAAAGAAACGAAGTTGCCAGTATGACTGATCAACACTGCAAATGAATGGATAATAGTTCAAGGACACGAGACTCTACTGAGGGTGAGAGGTATATTGAAGATATTTCCAGTCAACTGGACAGTGGGAGTTGAAGGTTGTACTTTTTGGATGAAATGCCCAGAATTCTATTGCTCTCAGCGAGTCAGGCACCTAATAAAACCAGTTCAAGATTTATAAATACCATAAAATGTGTTAAAAGAGAGAATCACTTAAAAGTGGGAGAACAAAATTGAATCATAAGAGTAAAAGTTCGTTATATAGAAAATGCCCTTCGCAATTGGCAGGTCATTTTACAAAGAAAATCGAGAAATGTTCTTGGTTCCAGGAAAAAGTTCGCTATGTAGAAAAATTCGCAATACAGAGCTTCGTAATAAAAAGGTTCGACTGTATATATATGGACCCACAATTTCAAATAGGGTGTAATACTAAATCTTACATTGCAATGGAGACAGAGCTAATTTAGGGCGAGGATTGCGAACCAGTGGAACGCGCGTGCTGTTGATGGCACGCGGCACAATATTTCTGGCACGCGAGTGATCAAAATGGTTTGTATTTTATTTCAAAATTTCAGATTTCACTATGAAGTATTACGAACAAACGCGAGTGATTGGTCGCGGATCATCGTAGAGCACACTCGTTTATAGTTGTCTTGCCAAAGTTACGTTGTATACTACAATTGCTGAAGTCTGTCTACGATTAACATAGGCAATTTCATTGACATGACTGTATTTTCAACTTTATCTGTGTTCTATTTATGATTTTTAATTGTTATTTATAAGTTCAGAAAAATAGTTCAGCAAAAGAGCAAAAAGTGCAAGAAAATAAGTGTAACGGAGAATTTCAAATTTGGTGCACCGAGAAACATAACATTATTAGTAAAAGCGACAAAGTAGTGCGAGTTTTATTTTCTGTGACTATGGTATGCAGAGCATCGCCTGCAAAATAGTATTTTTAAGTAAATCAAAACCCCCCTTGTTAAAAAAAATGAGCCACAGCAAAAATAATTAATTGCTTAGAAACCGTTTGGTAGATGACTCAAATTCAGCATGTATTCTAAAAAAAGTAACATCTTACTATCCTAATATAAGTTATTTGTGTGATCTGATCTGCAAAAACATAAGTTACACAAATATTAACCTAATTGAATTACACGTACAACTAAAATCTTTATATCTATACAGTGCAAAAGGTATATTTCGTAGTAAATATAGTTTTGTGTTGTTGGAGTAATTAGTCTTATTTTCCCAATAATCCCAAGTCAAAATTATTTGACGGCACGTCTGTACTTCATTAAACACTTCTTTAGAAAAAAAATTGCACTTTCACCCGTAAAGATTCGCCACCCCTTATATAAGGGTTTTTTGATTATATTTTCATTTTCATTTCTTCTGATGCAACAAATTGCCCATCGCTTTACCAGTCTCAGTTTTTAATTGAATATTTTTACGAATTTAAATTCTTGTCCTCGATGAAAATTTCTCACCTTTACCACAAAGAAAATACTGGATGAGAAGAATTTCAGTACCGTGGAAAAACAGCATATCTTAAAAACACAAGCACAAATAATATCATTATAAGAATTAAAAATATGAGCAAATCAAAGATAGAAAGAAGAAAATATCAGTGCCCGTACAGCGTATGGGCAAACCGGTTATGACCAGCTTTCGGTGGCCCGTATGGTGTACGGACAAACAAGTTAAAGGGTTTTAAGATTGATTGATAAAGTATTTTAAATATTTATCCTTCCTTTCAAATTACAGTCTATATAACGAAGTCGCTAAATACCCCCAAAATGCTCATTAATATGGAAAATTCGTTATATAAAGACTCATCTTTTAATATACATTAAAAACCACATAAAACACAAATATTTTAAATTCATAAACACTATATATTTTAAAAAAAAGTAATCATTCACACCTTTTTTTAAAATTAATATATGCTTATTTTATAAATCTTACCCATCAAAAGAAAGAAAGAAAAACTGCAAGGAAAACATGAAAAAACAATGTAGAATGTGTCACTGTATTTTCAATATTAAGAAAATAATTTTATACTAAAATTAATGAATTTTAAGGACATTTTCTAACTTTAAGCATACAAGTAATATGAAACATACATTATTTTATAACTAGAACACGGGACAGCTCCACTGAGTGTGAAAGGGGAAATCGAAGGTGTTTCTAGTGAACTGGATAATCGGGGTTAAAGGTTGTACTTCTTAGATGAAACGTTCAGAACTCTATTGCTCTAGTTAGGATTTAATAAAACCAGTTCAAGATTTATGACAACCATAAAATGCGTTAAACGAGAGAATAACGAAATGTGTTCAGAAATACTTTAAAAATAGGGAGAAAAAAATGAATCACAAAAGAAAAAGTTCCTTATACAGAAAATGCACTTCGCTATAGAGAGGTTATTTTACCAAGAAAATCGTGAAATGTTCAAGGTTCCAGGAAAAATTTCGCTATGCAGAAAAATTCGCAATATAGAAGTTCGTTATATAAAGGTTCGACTGTATTTTGATTGTATTCAATTAAAATATGTCATCTATATTACAAGGACTAACCTTATTTTGTATCATAATATCAAGGTCAGAAGGAAATCAGATTATCACTAATTGAAAAAAAAAGCAGAATAGTTTGTTTTATTTAATTGGAAGATTTCAAAGGCTTAGTTCTAAGACAAACTTAAGTTAACCTAATCTTGTGGTAAACACAAGAACGCAATAGAAAGAAAGTTGAGATCAGTTAAAGCCATAACAATTGTTCCGGTTATTTTTCTGTTGAGAGTTCTGAGATTCACAGTATTAGACTTCACTCAGAAAAAGTATTATCAACCTAAAAAATGCGGTAAACCTTAATTTTCGTAAATTTGCATAAATAGACTGTGAGTTAGTTGAAAAGACTAGAAATTTATAAAAAAATAAAATTATACACATATTTAAAACCCAAAATTAAAGTGAACCTCAACTCTTATCAACTAACTGAAGCAATCGAACAAAAGCATTTATTTATGGTATTAAATAACAGTTTTTATACCTCTCGCCACTTCATGAAAGTATCGATATTTATCATTAAAATATTTTTTAACTGTAGATTTATTTTGATAATTCGAATTAAAAATCTATATAATAAGCGATTTTTTTTTATACTCACTCATTATTGTAAGATTTTTTTTCTGAAAAAATTTGTACGCAGGAGTTAAGAAATGAAAATAATTCTTTTACTTGGTAACTTCATTGTATTAAGACTATTTGGTTTTTTTATAAATACATCAATTATGCATTTTTGTTTTGTAAAGAAAACGAAATATAAAAGAAAGAAAACGAAATATAAAAGAATGATTTATATATAATTTACTTTGCACACACATGCCACAATCTAGTGCACAGATAATGAAATGATTAAAAATTAAAAATCTAGCTTCATTGATGCATAGAATTTGCATATTTAATTTTAGAGAAAGGAATTGGATGGACTCCCCTACACACGGAGGTGATGCATAACTGTATGCGTCGATAACATAGATGCGACATAGATTCTTATTTCGTCGATTGAGCGAGTGAGATTTATATTAACGTCACAGTAAAAAACTTCACGTGGGCTGTTGGTGACGTAAATTTGAACCTGTTGATGTAGTGTTCTAAAGTTGATGTAGTTGATGTGTGACACCCCCTCTCCTATCTTCCACACTACATCAACTTTAGAACGTTTGAGCCTCGACAGATTTAACTTCCAGGAACTTCCTGTGCACGTTGGGTCTTAAGCAGGACTAGGCTGGAACGCATGACTCGCCAGCCACGAGTCCGTGACCTTGACCAATAGGCTACCACGACCATCTTATCTCGTCGAACTTTGTTCTGTATACTATTATCAATTGTTGTTACAGATCTACAATATTTAGGATTGCCCAAATCTAGTGATCTACCATTGTGCCCTTCTATCGCGTACCTTCCTCTAATCCTCTAGGGAAATATTTGGGCTATCATTCACATTTATTCACAACCAACCCTCCTGAAGAAGAAGCCGTGATATTCAAATTTAATCTACTATATATAGTCAGGGTTTTCTAGTTAGCTGATCAGGTATCACTACAAATTACTGAATATTTCAAATATCAAATAGATGAAGATTTAAAGTGACGATTGGTAACTTATCTTAAAGTAACGTTAAGCTAACTGGGATAATTGAATTGATTCTAAATTAAAGTGGTCAATATTTATGGTTTCCGTATAATTCATGCATCTCGTTATTGGTCCACTTGTATTGTTTATATTGAGACATTCTCTTCTTGAATTTAAGTGAATCAGGGTTTTTTATTTGGTCTATAAACAAATAAGTTGATTTTGAATATGCCTGTTATTCCTTCCCTTCTACCCACACATCTAAGCGGGCAAGAGAGAGGGGGTAATCCCTCACACTATGTCCCAGGAATGTTCGATTGAATAATATTTGAATCAAAGTAGAGTATCAATATCAAGCCTGGTCATAATCATCCGATTTTAGCTCGAAATTAAACTTCTTGGAATTTCATTTCGCTGATAAGTTCCTTATAACAGTGCTTCTCAAACTTTTAATACTGGCGCCCCCTTATCAATCACAATTTTTATCGCCCCCTTATACATTAATATACTGAATGCAATAATAATGCACTTTTTTTTACGCTAAAGCAATAATCTTAATTATATACCGTACAAATTCATGACATAAGTATTAAATTTTGTATATGTTGCTTTTAAAAAAAAAAAAAATAAGTAATAGGATAATTATGTTATTTTTCCTTTCTCTAATTTTTAAATTGGAACATATTGCAAAATGCGGTGGCTGCTTAGAAGACAAAATATAGATATCAAATTTTTTTAGAAAGAACTCATTGGGTCAATTTCTAATCATATAAGCATTCCTTTGAAAAATTTGCTCTGTAAGACAAGCCTATGGAAGTCACTAATACTTATTAAACTTGTTCTTATATTAGCATTAATTAATTAGTTATAAAATACTCTGTGGAGCATTGATACATTAAAAGTATACCTTTTGAAGTACCCGCTCTTTGCACGAGTTCATTTATAAGAAAATAAAACATTATTGATATAATCGCTGAATTTTAAGAAGAGTAAAGCCAAGTGCGCAACAATGTTTACAAAAATGTAAAATGATTTTTTTAAATCATTGCTCAAATTATAATTAGTTTTAAGCGAACTGTAATTTTAAGCCTCACAGATTTAGCATTTAGAATTGATGTTGAATAATGAACAATAAAATAAAATTCCGATGAGAAATAATTGTATTACTTTTAATATTTAAAGTGAAAATACTTCAACATGTTTTAAACCTGGAGCAGGCACGCACTCGATACTAATGGTCGAGTAGGGTTATTGAGCCACCCCAATCTTTTTTTTTAATAATTATTTTTATAGTACACAATAAAAATCGTAATTCCAGTGAATAATTTAATTAAGAGAAAATATACTCACCCCTACTTTCAAGAACACAGAAAATATTTGGGAAAAAAAGTTATCACACCGGGAACTCAGTCAAAACAAGTACCTTAAGATTGTAAAAAACGTTTGTCACTCCCAAAAAAGAGGGAGATATGTGACAAATATATTTTAGTTCACACGTTAAGACTGTCAAACAGGAGGATAGTGTGTCAGAACCATTGGTAACAATTAAACAGTTTTGCCAGAATTACCGATTTCGTGCACTCGGTGGTCGGCGTGACAGCTCCGGAATAAAAGGGTATTTATTACAATATGGATGTTCAAAAAATTATGTAAAACGTTTTTCATTATGCTTTTTTATATGTTTGGGAATAACTCATAGAAATAAATCTTGGCCAAGTAATCCTTCAAAGAGCTCTCTGTGCTTTCCCAAAATCATAAAAATATTTTACAAGGAAAAAATCGCAGCAGAAATAGTTTATTTGCAACTTCCCTAAATGAAAAAACAAATACACATAAGAGCAGGGACGTAACTAACCGTACAAGTAAGTTCGAAGGTCAAACCGCAGCAACTACATTCTGTTGCCTACAGCTGATGACAATAATATAACAGTGATGAAAATTTTTATCTTCCTAAAATTTTTTCGACTATGGGGCTGGGTTTTTTTTTCTCATTTTGGTTTGAAAAGAAACCGTAATAGAAGTAGAAGCTTTAATTTTTTATGACGTAATATCGCAGATATATAAATTATATCAGTGTAAATGTGTATTTTTTATTATGTCAGAAAGTATTTTGTTTTACTTCATTCCAGTAAATATTTTTTTTTAATCTTTTATTTTCGATATGATCGCGCCCCCCTTGTACGTTTATCACGCCCCCTGGGGGCGCGCCCCACAGTTTGAGAAACACTGCCTTATAACAATAATTACTACCATCGCTTTTGCACAGCGCTGTAGGTATCAGCTTGTTGCTAAGTCGTTCCGATTTTGAAACCATGTTTAAAGTCTTCCAGCCATCTATAATGTCTTTGATAGTTTTTCAAAGATATTATTGCTGTATCTCCGGAGCATCTACGACTCTGTCAACAAGAAAAAAAACAACCTGACTGTTCGTAAATGTGACCTATTTTAGGCAAATGCTGGTTGCTCGGTTGAAACGCACACGATAACGGAAGCTAGTGTTAATTATCTTTGAAAATTTAACCTATTGTATCGCAATATAAAGGAGAATTGGCGTATAAAATTTCGAAGTAATTAGATTACTATCAGAAATTTCTTGTTTTTTTTCTTTTCTTCTAAAGATTGTACTGTGTTAAAGCATCTTTCAGCAATTTATGCCTTGAATTTAAAACAAAAGAAAACATTTTAAACAAGTGTTTTTTATTGATTGGATAAAAATAACTTTTTTATAAACACGTTTTTTAGTACTGAAGGTTGGTTTATTTTTTCAAAAAAATGTTTATAATTTATTAATATATCTTAGAGTAATACATTATTCAGATCACTGCTTGAATACGAAAGAAAAATAAATATTGAAAGACATATTTTTCAAAAAAAAAATGTGTCGTGAAAATATGGGCTTTAAAAGATTATTTACGATGATTCTGTTGAGTGATGTTATTTAAAATAAAAAAGTTTTAAATAAAAAAAAAAAAAATCATTAAAGGTTTTCAAAATAAATTTTTGAAAATAATAGAGCATTATATATTAAACAATATACAAGCATTCACGATAAATTTATAATTTTCATGGCTAAAAATAAAAATAAAGACTATTAAAAATATAAAAAGGTATTTTTAAGTCATCTTTTAATTGCTTCTTTAAGAATAGCTCAAGTATTTTGTATTTAAAAATAGTTAGCAATTATGCTTAAAAAATTTACAAAATGAAATGCAGTAATGTGTACCATTTTTCGAATAAATAAGAAAATAACATATTTCAATGTAAGTAATCTTTGTAAATTAAAAAAAAATTACTAGCAAAAAACATTATGCCATTCGTTATTCTTAGGTAGTGTGTTTTTATGTGTATAAAGAAAATAAACGTGATTCCGTTAAAAGAAAGAAAAATGATGTAATTAATTAATTAGAATAGTACTATGTAATATACTAAAGGTTGAAATGTACCCAAAACTTAAATCCACATTTGGTGATTGTTTGATAACGTAACCGATATCACACATTATCATATTAATGGTGTACCACATAACAATATACTATTATTTCTTTGGTACGAATAGTGAATATTCTAAACAATGCAAACGTTTTTCGACTATTAAGAATTGATTAAGTAATTTAAAACTTTTGAATGTTATATAGTTAAGAACAAGATTTATATTTAACCATTTCGTGTACCATTGCTGACTCAGCGGCACAAAACTCTGCATTATGCTTGGGCTCTCCAACACCATCGTTGAAATCTTAATGATTGGAAAAACGTTGTCTGGTCCAACGAGTCACGTTTCCAATTGTATCAGGTGGATGGCCATGTACCGGTGTGGAGAAAACCCCATGAATCAATGGATCCATCATGCTTACAAGGAACTGTTCAAGCTTGTGGAGGCTTTGTGATGGTATGAGGGGGTGCTGTTGGCATGAAATGGGACCGTTGATACTTCTGGATTAGACCATGACAGGTCAACCGATACGGAAACATCTGTAGTTTCGTAGGTCTTTTAATGATGGAGCTCAAATGATGCTTTAGTGGACTTTTAAATCATGGTCACCCACAACATAAAATTAATTTACACTTTGTATAAATTTTAGGTAAAGATAATAAATCTACCGAGTTTTTTTACTTGTTTAGAGAAAGTAAAAAGTAGGCCAGGAATGCATTCATTACATCTGTCTTCGAAAAATAAAAAAAAATTCCACACTTAGTTCGCTGGCGGAGCTCATCAACCTCTCTATGCGAGGTCCAGTCACCGAATCCCCTCTCGTGTGGCGCTCGTTCGGGTGCAGTACCTCAGATCAGTCTAATTGGCACCAAGAGTTTTATAACGTAGTCTAGAGTTCGTTACACGTCATTTCTGACCGCCTGCATCCATTCATGTCTTGCATGCATTTCAACGGACGTGGACAATTTCAAAAAGATGATGCGCCACCCCACAGGTCTACAGTAGCTACCGATTAGTTTAAGGAGCACTTTTCTGAATTTCATACCCTCTTTTGGCAACCTAATTCCACAGACATGAAAATTATCGAGGGTATCTAGGATGCTTTTGAAAGTGATGACCTTAACCGTCTCACTGCGTAGTTATTTTATCAAAGTGTGTTTAAAAATTGCGTATGATTTTCTTAAGTAATACAATTCTACATGTTAAATCAACATTTTAGAGTTAAAGTTTACAAAAAAACTTTCTGTAAAAGAGTTTTTAATTTAGGGTATCCAACAACGTTCGGAACCGAGATTTTATAAAAAGCGCATAAATGGATAATTTTCATGATATTTAGTGTCTCTTAGATTAGAACACATGTATAAAATTGTTTTAAGCATATTTTGACAAAAAATCATTTAAATGCAATGTTTTGGCAAAAAATTAACTTAGAATAATCCTTTTTCTAAATGTTCTCCTTTTATAAAAAATGATTCTAAAATAATAATATTTCGCTTATATAAAGTAAAGACTTCTCCAGAGAAAGTCTGAACTATTTTTTTTAAAACTTCACATTATTTTCAGAGTTACAACTAATTGAAATAATTATCGGCGTTTTTTCTTAAAATTGCTCCCCTCTGTTGTCGTAAAATATATGGATAAACCCACTTCTAAGTTATATATTTCAAAAATTCTATTTGATCCTCTGTAGAGAGGTCTGAGCTATATACAAACAAAATATTATTATAATAGAAGCATGTTTTACGAAAGGAGAATATTTTGAAAATAGGTATATGTTCATTTTTTGTCAAAATATTGTACTTAAATAATTTTTTATTGTAATACTATTCTTAAAACAATTTTATATACATTTTCTAATCTAAGTGACACTAAATATCATAAATATTATCCATTTATATGCTTTTGCAAAATAACGGTTACGAACGTAGCTGAATACCTTAAAATATTGAATTAAATCATAAAAATATGACCAGAAAACATAAATGAAAGCATAAATTGTAATAACACACGGTACACAGCTGAATATTCGGAAAAATGCATATCCACGGAAATCGCGATTGCGCAGAGAGAGAGGGTTAAGAGAGATCTCTACTGTACCTCGCATTCCTATTGCTTTGTAGACTGGGTGTGAACTGTCTACAGATTATCTTCACAAATTTATTGAATACATGCCACGTCAGGTTGTGGGACTTCTGCCTGCTCGTGGGGGCTCTACATCATTTTAGATTGATGTACCAGTTTTTCTGGCAATTCAGCGCATTTTCCTTTCAACATAAATAACATTTATTTAATTATGGATGTCATCAGTATGAGGTATTATTTACTTGATGTTCCAATTAGAAAAAATCTTGACTACACTTAATGAGTAGGTCTTCAGTGTCATTCTGCCATTAAATTCAATTGCATATGCTGAACAGAATGCATTAATGCATTTTTACAAATATCACAATCTGAGCTATAATGATATAAGATTGCCATTTTAATTTTAAAACACAAAAAATGGTTTTTGTGTTTAATTATGTCACATATATTTGAATATTAAGTTTAAAGTGAACGCGCGCGCGATTTAACGCAAACATTTATATATTTATAGAAAATAGTATGATTTTCGAGTGACTAAGTTTTCAGAAAAAAACTGTTGAATTTACCAATCACCAGAAAGGATTTACTTTTTTCCAGTTATTAAAAAAATTTTAAATTTATAGATTTTTATTGATATGAATGTTTCTATTTCCTTACAAATACTAATGCAATAACGTCTTTACTATTTTTTCCTATGCTTAAATGGTTGCCTTAATGGTCTTTTTTTTCGTACGGAAAAAACAAACGAGAAGAAATTTGTTTTAGTGACAATTCTTTTGAAATATGATTGTTACATTTATCTACATCAAATACATTTCTAGTCATTAATCTTTTTCGTTCAAGGTTTGGAAGAAGATAAATTTTCTAGGCAATTAAGAATCAATCAATTAGACATCCTGTTACAATTAAGGATAAATTATTACTCCAATCGAACAAAATTCCTTTTCCGCTAATGACTAACAGACATCAAAACAAAGAGTTAATATTCCGAGAAAATGTTATAAAGGAATTATCAACGACAAAAGAGAAAAAGAGGTGAAATAAGATACTCTACAATCACTTTGAATCATTCCTTTTCTTTATTTTTTTAGTAAAAAAAAGAATATTTCTCATTCGCATAAGGATAAAAAAGTAGCCCGAATTAATTCAGTATCTCATGCAAAAAATAGAAAGAGACACAAGCAAAAGAACCGTGAAATTAGCACATAAAAATCACTTTCTGGTTATATGCTTGGACAGTCATTATGATTAACTGAGGAGAAAACTCAGAATTTTTTTTTGAGAAGACACTACATTCTTAACTCACAGTTAAGGAGCACATACACAGGACAAGCAATCAAAGCACTATGCTTTACATAAGCTTAAAGCATTAAGATCTTATTTCTTTGTTCCTTGCCAAGATATACGACGGACTCTTACGTGCATGGACACGTTTGTTTTTCTTCACTTATAAATCTTTCACTGCGTGGTTCTACATTATCTATTAACTAATTCTTGATACGGTCACGTATTTCTGATACACAAATACAGATGTTGCTCCAGAATCTTATTGATAAATATTATATGATAAGCTTGTTCCAGAGCGTGACGACTTTGCCATATGAATATTAAGTACTAACCATTACCACCCAATTCGCTGGGCATGTCATGATAATGAATGACTATATACACTGGTGTGCAAAAATTAAGGACGAGACGGTTTTTTCAATATAACTTTGTACAAAAGCTTTCCAAATCAACACATTTAATACCATAAGATCCCCAATACGTAAGGACATGTGTAATGTAAGCAACACTTACTAAAACAGAAATCAGAGGGATAAAAAGAAGCTTGATTCAAAAAGTAGCATGGAGCGCAATGCGACTAAAGGCCAAAACATCCCTGTGATGGGTGTCCAGCAAGAAACATCCGGTCTTTAGTAGGGGATAGGATCTCTCCTGACTGCTAGGCAGGTTTCACAGCGTCTGCCCATGCTGAGAATGAGGGTGTCAACGAGTTGTTGAGGCATTGCTGCCCATTCGTCTTGCAGCGCCAATCGAAGCTCCCGAATCGTTACTGGTGGTAAGGAACGAGCTGCCAAGCGTCTGCCTAGAAAATCCCATACATGCTCGATGGGATTGAGATCCGGAGATCATGCCGGCCAATCCATACGTTCAATATCCTCACTCTCTAAGAGCTGTTCGGCAGCTACTGTGCGATGACATGGTGCATTGTCGTCCATGAAAAGGAACTGCAGAACCATAGCGCCTCTAAATAGACGCACATATGGAATAAGAATCTCGTTACAATAACGGGTCCCGTTGACTGAACCTGCGTCGAAGATGTGAAGGTCTGTACGACTAACAAGCATGATGCCTCCCCAAACGAGAACACCACGAACTCCATACCTGTCCCTTTCAATGATGTTCGAGGAATGATTGCGGCTTCCCTGCTCTCTCCAGATGAGTATGCGATGAGAATCGCTACTCAAACTGAATCTGCTCTCATCTGTAAAGAGTACTCGTCCCCATTCATTGTCTCTCCAATTCCGGTGTTCCCGACACCACAGAGAACGCCTTCTCCGATGGGCAGGCGTTAAAGGTACACACCGTACAGGGCGTCGTGCAAACAGACCACCACCGTGCAGTCTTCTGGCCACGGTAAAACGCGATATCGGTCGTCCAGTCGCCTGTGTCGTGTGTCTAGCGATTTCTCCCGCTGTCTGCCGCCTGTTTCTTCTGGCCTGTAAGACAATGTACCGGTCATCTGCGGGTGCGGTTCTTCGTGGACGACCACTACTGAACTCCCGGATAGCTGTTCCTGTAGTTTGAAATTGTCTCCAAAGTCGTGAAACGATGCTGTGAGCAATTCCGAAATCTGCAGCCACACTTGTCACAGTGCGGCCTTCCTCCAACTTCCCAATGATTCGACCTCGGGTAAAAGCATCCAGATGTCACCTAACAGATTGATTATTCGCCATTTCTCGCTGAGGCAGCAACTCGGTGTGATTTTAACTGCTATACGGCGTGCAATCTCTTTGCCAGAAATACTGATCTTACACCGACAACATGCTTTATACTACTCAGACACTCCCCCATTACGTCTACCTGCATATCTGCGCATGTGCTACCGTACATCACCTTACTTAATCTCCTGATTGGTTTTTCTGTCCGCTCTGCCTCTTCGTTCAGCTGATATTCTAATTTTTCGACTTCGTCCTTAATTTTTGCACACCAGAGTATTTTTAAGTTATTGATATCTAAGCCTTAGCATGAAGTTTCGAATGTATACAAAAACATATTTACGGCTCTCACCTTTTGATTTAAAAAGAGCAGGACTTAAACTTCGAAAACAGAATATATTTATATTTTCGATTTCCACAATATATGTTCATAGCAGATCTCTACTCAGCAGCAACAAACAACATACTTGCCAAATTTCGAGCCTGGTGGTCTAATATTCAAAAACGGAAATTTTTGTCCATAATGCTCTCATAACTACCTTTTTGGAGTTGATTTCCGTTTAACCCATTCCTAGAATATCCACAATAGAAAGTCGTCTACCAAATTTCAAGTGTGTAGATCTAATAATACCCCCTCTCTTGAGAGTCGATTTCTGCAAAATACGCTTTTAAGCGTTGATAATGAAAAGATGTTGCCAAATGCAGTGATTACTTTTTTAAACACGAGTGCGAAAGGTTTTTCATTATTGTTTGCATAGAACGGCATTTGGTGACTTTGTACATTCCCTCCCAAAGTAGTATGGATCACCAGTTAAGGGGTTAACGTGCAAGATCACATAATACTCTACTTCGCGAGTTTTAAGTGAAGTCAGGATTTGATGTATTAATTGGAAGTAAAATCATTTTAAACTGCCACTTTCGTAATGTCTTCTCTAAATTCTCATTAAAGATATTATAAACCACTCTGATACTGTGGTAAATTAACATTTATGTTTAGTAAATGGTTCGAGAAGTTTTTCAAATCAAACACAGGTTTTGAACATCATTTTAATGTTCTTCAAAATTAAGCTAACTTTGTAGAATACATTGATTATTGGATTAACTACGCAAAGTTTCAACAGCTTTATTCAATATAAAATTTTATGAGATAAATAAATAACTAAGTAGATTTCCTTTTAGTTAAGTAAAATATGTTGTAACACTTGGAATACACAACAAAGGTAAGTCTCTACTAGTGGTAAGAAACAATTGATTAAACTGTGAATTGGGGAAATAAATGTATAAATTGTAATTATATATAGTGCACTAATGAATAAATGTAAATGAGATTCGACACATTTTAACTTAAATTTACATCAATTACAGTAATAGTAAGTGCAAAAATTTCTTTATATTTAATGACCAAATCTTCTCTCTTTAATCTTTTCTTACACCTGAGAAGAGTATAATGAATTCAATTAAGCGCGAAACAAGTTCTCTTCATTCTAAGAGCCATCAGTAGGCTAAAAATCTTCAAATTATCGATTTGGAGATTTTGATATTTCTAAAATCTCCAATTCATGACCTTTTGAGTGACATAATATTTTTGTCATTTTATGAATTAGAAGTATATCAAAATGACTTAAATCATCAGCTGGTGATCACGTCCACTTTGACAGATAAAATTGACAATATTGGACATTTAAAAAGTTGCAAAGTCTGTTTTTTTATTTATTCATAGTCAATTTATATAACAGTATAACTGTAAGTTTAACTGTTAGATTTTGGAGCGGAATTCGTAGTTAAATAATTGGAGTGATTTCAAGCTTAATTATAAACTAATGGATTTTAAAACATAACATCTGTTGAGTACCAAAACAAAGATTACTAAGTTGTGAAGAATACTTACTTTAACAAGGTAAGATTTTTTATAAAAATCACTGTTTTCTAAAAATTTTATTTTTAAAATTGCTCATAGTATCTAAACGTACTGCATGCAGGGATATATACTGAAGTGAAGTTTTTGAAATATTTCTAAAGCATTTAGCAAGAAATCACATGTCATAACAAAAAAATTACAGTTTTTATTAAATTCCTATTATATATAATTATGTTATACAAAACTTTTTTTAAAGGAACTTACCAATTTATTTTTATAATTTAATTTAAGCATAAAGATAAAAGTTTATTTAATATATAGAGACAAAACCTTGTGAGTCTCTTATGTTTAACAGTTTCCGAGGAAAAGTTACAAAATTCATATTGTCATAATTGTTGAGAGAAGCGTATTGCATAAAAAATGAATTTCAAATTTAAAAAAAAGTTTTATTGTGGCTGTTTTAGAAATCACTCTCCTTACATATAGAGAAATTTGAATTCTGATACTTTTGGAAGTTGTCAGAATGTTAACATTCAAATCCATAATGAAAACTTTCGAAATATCGTATAGTCACATATTCCAAAATCATTACTTTTACATATTGATGCATTATTACAAGGAATTCATGATGATTTATGGTCAACTTTGATGTAAGTAATGCCTCAAAACTGAAAACTCTTTCAAGATTGATACAAAATTTGAGGAAAGTCATGTAAATGCTACAAAATACATCGTGGTGCAAAAATTGAAAAATGCGATTTCTGTATTTTCAAGGCAATTTTAGACATTTTTTTTCTATTTTAGTAAAAATACATTGAAAAGATGATAATGTTTATTAAAATGGAACAATTATATATATATACATGTTGTAATTTATAATTTTTGTGATGAAGTGACATATTATAGTAAAAATGCAATTTTTTCAGAAATGATATTTTTAAAACTGTGTGTACCTTTATCTCGAATCTAACATGAGAAAAAATTGCAGGTAACTTCATACTGTAGTATGAAGTTACCTGCAATTTTTTCTCATGTTATTGATATGTAACTATATATATACTGAAGTGAACTTCCTGACATATTCCCAAAATATTTTGCTTCAAACCTGATATTGTGTCAAAAAGTAACAATTTTCTAAAAATTCATAGTGATTTTACGTACAAGTATGTTTTGAAAACCTGAACAATATGTTTTAAAAATCTCGCTTCACTATAAATATAAATGTTTGTTTATGGCACAGACAAGATTTTGAGCTTTAATTATCTAAAAGTTTTTCCACAGGTATATAGATAGCTAATTATGCGATGATTTTTGTCATTGTATGTAAAGCTTGTTCTATACATAAAAACACATAAATTTCTTGTTTAAAAACATAAAAATAGTATGGATAGTAAAAATGATTTTTTCAAAATGATTGTTTTCAAACTGCGTGTACCTTTTTCTCAAAACCTACTGAATAAATGCCCTTGCAATTTTTACTGCATATAAGTGCTATGCCACTATATAAAGGGTGTTTTTTGAGAGGTATAGAACTTTAAATTGCAATAAAACAACGATGTATTATTCGATTGACATGAAGTTTTTTTATTCGAAAGATAATCTTGTGGCATTACATTTTAAATATGATCAAGCAAGGCGTAGATTCCTCGAATGGGCCCAAAACGAGATTGCCGTTGTTCCCGATTTTCATAAGTGAATTTTTTTTAGCGTTAAAGCGCACTTCTGGTTGAATGGCTACGTCAACAAACAAAACTGCCGCATTTGGAGTGAAGCTAATCCACAAGTGTATGTCGAAACACCGTTACATACAGAAAAACTGACTGTTTGGTGCGTTTTATGGGCTGGTGGAATCCTTCTTCAAAAACGATGAAGGCCACAACGTTACAGTCAATGGTGATCGGTATAGAGCCATGATTACTAACTTTTTCATTCCTGAATTGAACAATCATGATGTCCAGGAGCTGTGGTTCCAACAAGACGGCGCAACATGTCACAGCTCGTGCCACAATCGATTTATTGAAAGACACATTTGGTGACCGCCTAATTTCACGTTTTGGACCTGTGAATTGGCCTCCAAGATCTTGTGATTTAACACCGCTAGACTATTTTCTGTGGGGCTATGTAAAGTCATTGGTCTATGCGGATAAGCCACAAATGCTTGACCATTTGGAAGACAACATTCGCCGTGTTATTGCCGATATACGGCCACAAATGTTGGAAAAAGTCATCGAAAATTGGACGTCCAGATTGGACTACATCCGAGCCAGCCGTGGCAGTCCTATGCCAGATATCATATTTAAAATGTAATGCCACAAGATTATCTTTCGAATAAAATAAAATTCATGTCAATCGAATAATACATCGTTGTTTTATTGCAATTTAAAGCTCTATACCTCTAAAAAAACACCCTTTATAATAAAGTTAATTTTTTAGGGATATCCCCAAGATATTTTGCTAAAGAGCTGTTATCGTAAAAAAGGACAATTTTTTAAAAAAATATACTTTTTACGTTGAATGTTTTTGAAAAAACACTGAACAATATATTTGAAACATTTTAACTTCAGTATAAATAAAAAAAATCCTAATTAATATACAGACAAAATTCGAAGTTTTTATATTTAACAGTTTCGGAAAAACATGTTCCTAAAAAGCTCAATTTAACATTGTCGGTATAAGGGGCACCGACTACTCTTTCTGTTTACGCAAACCAAATTTGGGAGATTAACATGTACTATTAGAAAATGCGAATTGATAGAATAGATGGAAAGAACATTAAGTGAAAAATAAAAATTACAGTAAACTGTATAATTTAGTGGCCGATTTAGAAGCCAAAATATACTCACATACACGCAATTCTCTTAGTAGCCACGTAACTTAATACTAAGCTTAAGGAAAGCAAAATATTGTGTCATTTAATTTAAAATAATGTCATTTTGAAAATAAAAGTATTAAAATTAAGGTCTAGAGATGTTTTTAATTATTGAAATGTCTCCTATATTTTAAACTTACAAGGACATTTTTTTCTTATTCGGGGATTTAAAATTTATTTTAGCATTTAATCCTATATATGAGAAAAAAAATTGAATATTTTTTTAAGTCAGTTGACATTCAAATTCAAGTTAAGTTAAGAAACTTATTTAACTAAAAGTTATTTTGAAAATATCTGAGTGATTTGTATCGGATAAGCTACAGTACCAGTCAAAAAGGGTCAAATTCGTGCGCTGTGTTTCCAAAAAATACTGAAGCTTCTGAGTCGATTCTAAGCACCAAACCCGCGCGTTTGCAAGTATTAAAATCTTATATTTCTATTAATTACAGTAATAATTAAAATAGTTCTGAAAAATTTGAAATTCAATCTCATTTGAAGTGACGTCTTTTTTTATTTCTTTGTTTTATTTCAGAACCTGTTTTTATATAAGCATCTTGATTAATAAGATTTTCTCTGTTCTTAATAATTCTACGGCATCTTTTATTTAACCACTCATGAACAAAAAGCCAAAGCTAATGCACTTCCCCAAGGTCGAACTGTTCTCGAACTTGGAAATTTATTTGATATATTGGCAACTAGAATTTCGAAGTTCTTGAAGAGATGGATTGATCAGAGTGCCTAAGAATTCTAAGTCAAAATGTTCTCGCTCTAAGTTTCCTTCTTTCGACAAGAACGTCACACGTCAATCCCCGCTTTACCACTATGCACATTGAGCATGAACTTTGTGATCCTCAAAACTTAAAAGTTAATTTTCTCACTGTCAAGCATAGACTTCAAGCAGCTGGATTGAATGGAAGGTGGCCCGTCAAGAAATGAAGATCTTTACATAAAATCGCAAGTCACATGTATAACAAGTGATGGTGCAAAATATGGACAAAGAGAGAATGAGGAGATGCTTTTCAAAATGAGTGAAATACATATTAACGTCGCTTTATAAAGCAACACAAGGGTTATTGGTACTGGATTTCGTAAAATGACACCTGAAGCTGGAACCTCTTCTTCTTACTACAATACCAACGGGAGGACATTGAGTTTCGACAGAGTTAACTTGCTCACCCCTCTCTACATGGCATGTCTTCTGGAGCAACAAGATTTAAACTTGCAACACTCCGACCATGAATCTGTGACCATATCCTTTGGGGAGTGATATCCCTTCTTTAGGTGAGTAAGGGTGTCACAATCCCGAGGTACCCTAGTGATATTTTCCTTTTCCCAAGGGGTTTGCTATCTTTGGTAAATACGGGTCTCACGAACCTGGGGTACCCTAGTGATCCTTCTCTATTTTCGACCTTCCTTCTTGTCATTCAGTTTATCCTTTCTTTCTTTTCCCGTCTTGATCACAGATTTTCACAAAACTTTGGCGCAGTATAGCCAGATTTGGCTCTTGCACCATAAAATGTGACATTCATCCATTCATTTGGAGTGATATCAGCAAATACATGTTTGATATGGATGGGATATAGTAGATGCGTCGTCCCTGAGGTACTCATTTCGCCCCCCCCCAAAAAAAAACTAGATTACAACAATGAAGCATGGACGAGGGAGGAATGCTATGGTTTAAGGTGAGTTTCTCTTGCTTTGACAAAGATCCCCTAAGGCAGGTTCAGGGAATCTTGAATAAATTTTAGTGTGAAGATATACTCAAGAACACCATTCACGCGTCCTTGTACAAGCAATTTTTGTTTTGTTTGTGACTTTATTTTTCAAAAGGATAATGATCTAAAACATCGATCGAAGCATTTCCAGCAGTTGTTCTTCCTCATTTATGTAGCCCTCTTTGACTGATCAAGCCATTTCTCAGACTTTAACATCCTCAAAGGAGTGAGTATGCGTCATGTTTGAGCGTCGTCTGTAAGGAAAAAATGCAAGGAATGCCGATGAAAAGTTCTCTCAACTTGAAGAAGAGTAAAATTCTCATTCCTTCATCCAAACGGTTCTTGACTCGGAAGTTTTGCAGGTGCCAAGCTGTTATTGATACCAATTGGATTGCCACAAAGTATTCATACGTAACATGCTTTAAAACCCTTCTAAACCTTTCCAACAAATCTCAACTTAAAAAAATATTGCTTAATTTGAATGAAATAATAAATTTTTTAATTAATTATTATTTATTTATTTTGCTGTTTGCATTGTCATTGGTTAATGCATACATAAAAATATACATTGTGCGACAATTTCAGCAAAAAAAAAAAATTAAATCATTTTGGGACGAGTTAAGGCCAAAATACCTGTTACATTTTTTCAACAGTTCTGTTAAATAAAATTGACATAATGCTTCGAAACATATTTAATGTAATTACAGGTAAAAAGAGAATCGATTATTCCATTGTTATATGTAGCAAAATACGAAAAAAGAGGAAAAAAAGGGAATAATGAATGAAATTAGTAATTAATTCTTAATCATTAAATTTGATTAACTTAATAAATCAGTTGCAACTTAGTTTATTTATTTGTTTAAGATCTTTGTTTACTCAACACTTTGAAAATAATCACTAAATTGATTTTATAAATCTTGTTACGAAAGAAAATGCATTTTCTTTTTCAAGCTTATTTGTAACATTGTTTCACAGAATTGAAAATTTTCTTTTTTGCTTTATCCAAGAAAGTGAATAAAAAATAAGGTCAGATAATACTTTACGAAATTTTCCCATTTCAAAATTGAAATGGAAAAATTGCGCCATTCAAAAGGAAATAAATGTTATTTTATTCGGAAGAAAATACGAGCTCATAAAAACGTCGGCTTACACTGCGTATTTCGAATCATTCTCAAAATAAGAAAAAAAAAAAAAACCCCCGATTTTTAGAGCAATATGTTCATAGTAAACATGAATTTGAATAAAATAATGTAATTGTGTGCTCCGCAAAAATAGATACTTTTAACGATTCTGAATATGAAAGTGGTTATATATAAAATAAGGTAAAATAGATTTCAAGGTTATTTATATATATATATTAAACTTTGATTGTGAGTATTTTTTTATTATGGAAAATTGAAATTGCAGGAATAAACTGATTTTACATGCGCATTTGAAAAAAGCAATAAAGACAACTGATGAATAAAAAATGAATGTTATGATACAGTATTTATCATTGTAACCTTTTAGAAATATGCTAGTATTTTAAGAAAAAACATTTATTATAAAACAACTTAAAACTTTGAAAATCTAACAGAAACGTATAATAAACCAATTCCTTTTCTTTAAAATAACTTTTGAAAGTACATATATATAGTTTAATAAAATAAAAGTGAAGAGGTACTAGAACCTACAGTGCTAAAGAAGGAAGAAATTGGAATTCACCAGACACAACAAATGTAGATACAAATATATATATGTATATATATATATATATATATATATATATATATATTTGTGTGTGTGTGCTTCCTCACTAGTTTTTGCAATGGGTGTGGAAATAATTTTTTTGAAGATTCGTGGAGAAAGGGGAAAAATTGGAACCAATATTGAGAAAACAATAATGAGGATTGTACTAATCTTTATATTTGGGTTTCCTCTCTTCAAATTTATTCGATATTGATTACGTATAATATAACAGAACTTTTTCTGATTTTGAAAGAAAGTTAAATATTAGATCAAAGAAGAAGAGAAAATGAAACTTATTTGACTGTACTCGAATAATTTATTGTTTTACTTGAAAGTTTTCTTCAAGGAAGTCAAACTTTTAGAATATTTGCAGGTTTGATAAATCGAATGAATCCTCAAACCTTTATATGATGACTTTTACAAGATTAATTTATATATTTAATGTGGTAATCAAGAAACTTTTTTCAATTCCTCTACTATTAGTTCACACTCTCCCTATTTTTATAACCTTGTTCAAATTTTCAATCGTTAATAAAATACTTTTTATTCATCCACTCAAGTTCAAATAAATTTTTTAAAATTTGTAGTGGATGGCACTTGATGTTAATACAATTTTTTCAAATATTATTTCATTAATTTAATTGAATTAATAAATTATATTTCGATAGAGATATTTCTCTGTCAATATTATTCCTCTAGATGGCAGCACCATTGTATAAAACAGTTTTCGTTAAATACGTGATGAAGATTTAACTTAACCTGAAAATCCATATACTAGTTAGACTTCAGCATTCCTTTTACACTGGTTTTAAAATGAATTCTTAACTATTACATTCAATTTACTGCAATGAATTCTTTCGATAACACAGTAAAATAGTCCAATAATACAGAAAATTTCTCAAACATTTCATTAAGTGTTTATTGTTTTCCATAATTCATTTATTCTCAGAAAGGAAATCTTTTCGTGATAAGGGATTTTCGTTTCATGAAAATCACTAAAAAGAAAAACAAGTGTATGAAAATACATAGTAGTTTGTCGGGACTGTTGTATTTATGTCGTGTTAACCGATATTTCGTCTTAAGCGGTTTCGCATCGAACGTATTTCACTCTGTTGAGTTTCTCATTTGGAATGTTATGTATTAACTATTCTTTATCATACTTCTTATCAAAGTTTGTTAAATTATCCATGAGACTTTTTTACATTTGTTATTATTTTTAAAAAAAAACAAATATCATTTAGTCTACTATGAAAGATGTATGAATTTCCTTTCGCTAAGTCTGTTCACGACCTATCAATTCAAACTCAGTAAGGCAGGGGTGGACACAATTTTCCAGGGTGCGGGCTACTTCTAATTTTTTTTTTTAAGCTGTTGTGGTCCACCCGATGTCAGTGGCACACACAAGGAGGAGGGTCTACTGGTCCGAACCCTCCTTTATAGCCCTTGCTATTTTTTCGATTGATTATAATCCAGTGGCGCACCCAAGAGGAGTGTCCTGGGGGTCCGGACCCCCCTAAAGAGCTTGATTTTTTTTCCGATTGATTATAGTTCTAAGTATATAGTACGTAAAATTTATTGAAGTATTTGTTATTAATGATTAATTTTATTAAGTAATGCTAATTATTTATTCTATAATTAGTCTTTTACCGTGTTTTGTTCCCGAAAATCGACAAAATCAAAAGAAGCATGATTCGGACCCCCCTCCCTTGAAAAAATCCTGTGTGCTCTACTGTTATAATCTCATTTATATAGTAAGTGAAATTTAATTCAATATTTGTTATTGATATTTTTTATTATTCAATGCTGATTATTTATTCGGTAATTTATTTTTACTGTGTTTTGTCCCGACAATCTACAAAATTAAAAAAAAATATATGTTTGACTGCGTATTGGGGTATGATACGAGAAAGGTAGACTCCACCTGACCTCCCCCTTTGAAAAATTCTTCTGTGTGCCAATTCTTAGTGTCGTACATGTTACGAGATTGGAAAATGTCTACAATATTTATAATAAATTAATAATAAGTACGGAATATGTACTCATTTAGAGAACTAAAATAAAAAGAACTAACACTTTTATAACAGCGGTTAAAGCAAAACGCAAAATACAAACATAATAATAGCCACAAATATAGTAATATCAACTGATGCATTTATTGTTAAACAATTCAAAATACGTAAACAATAAAATGTTTTCATCTTAAGTTAGTTTTCTTTGTTATAGTCAGTGGAAGACTTATTCTATATACTTCAGACTATGTTGAATATTTCCGTATATAATTACTAACTGCTAAAATCTTCAGGCGGTAACCCCAAAATTTCTAGGCCGTCTACTGGTCGATCGTGCTCGACGTAATGCCCACCCTGGCACTAAGGTAGAGTGGATTCAAGATTTTTATGATACTTGATATCAATGTCCTTTTCTTAGAGTGTTATCGAAATACGGTTAACTCAGTGTTCGGATCAATCATACAACAATAGCTTAGTAAGACATTTTCCCCTTTCCTTGTATTTTTCTTTTCTTTTTCCCTTTTACTTTTTTGTCACCGATAAAGAAGCGTTGGAGCTACAAAGAAAAAATAATAAGAAAATACAATATATATAATATGTCAGTCAAGATCAATCAATGTTCACAAAAAAGAAAAGTGCGGTATGAAGAATGTACAAACGTCCAGTTTTAATCTAGAAAAAGTTTTCATTCTGTATTTCATCTCTAATTTTATTCATGTTATTTTATGTGAAATTATTAGTAAGATATTTATTATATATGTTTCATTTAGTATATTAATATTTGTAATATAATCATTCTATATTTTTTATAAATATATAAATGAGCTTAAAAAAGAATTATAAGAATAATTTTTAATATCGGTAATAAACTTGTAAAAATGAAAAAAAAATAGTTTTTTTTTAAAATAAGTTTCGTGTAAGAGTAATTTTTTTACTTATTAGATTTTTTTACTTATTATATTTTTCTTATTCATAGTCCTAACATGCAGGTTTAGACATTTAATTAAATTTAAATCAAATTAATTCAGTGGAAGGTAATATTCACAGAATTTTGATTGCATAATCTGGAGCATGTTGCAATACGTCCACGGTCCCGCAAATAAAATGTTAAACAAAAAAGGGGGAAATTAATTTGAAACTAAAGAAAAAAATGGGAAGTAATTACAATTCATAGATAAATAAAAATAATTTGCTCGTAAAGTATATCAAAATGAAGCCAAACAAACTTGTAATATTTAGAAAGCTTGAATACATAAATGGATGGATTTGTAACTATTTTAAAGTTCAGAATAGTTTGGTCCTACTGTTAGTCACTGGATATTTTATTGTATATGAAGTAATGTTTTACGGTAATAAATGTTAAAAAAATATGTATTGTTTTAGTTTTAGTTCCATGTTACAAGAATATTGAGAGAAAAATATTATACTTGTTCGATCGGATTTTACGGATATAACATTCTTCTAAAATGTTAAACTCATTATTAATCAAAATAGGATGAAATAATAACACACATATTCTTTCTATTTAATTCATTAGATTTAATTCTTAATTTAAAAAGGGAGAGTGGACTTTCTCTGTGCTTATTATATCAAATACATGTCTTACGAAAAACTCTCATACGAATATTATCTCCTCAACACTGTTTTCTGGCGAATGTCAGATAAGTAAAAGAAGGGGTTTTAATTAAAAAGATAATTGCTTCGCCTAGGAAAAAAACAATTATTAATCATGAATTTTGTTTCTTTTTAATCAAGAAAATAAATTTATTCATCGATAAAATAGTAATTTAAAATGAGTTTAAATACTGTTGTGTGTGCAATCTATTTTTATATTTCATACATTATAGAATAAAGACATTTCAATATTTTATACATTTATTTACTACAGATTTGTATTGGAGTTAAAATATGTATTATATATACATGGCATTTAGTTTTGATAAAGATCACAACTATAATTATACGATATGATGTTTTTATTAAGTGTTATTTTTATTTTAATTTAATCTTTTTAGTAATTTAAAGAAGCGGTTTGAATTTTTACAGTAAGAGACTTTTTACACCTAAAATAATAGTGTGGAAAGCTAAACCCTAATTCAATAGGAATGTCAAAAACATTTTCATTTGATGCTATTTATTATTTTTGAATGGGTCATCAAATTTTAATTAGTATTTTAGTTGAAATTTACTTCAAATATCTTAATAAATCTCAATCTTATCTAATGCTTACTCAATAGATATCTTAAAATAATTAACTTAATCATATTTTTGCCCGATATGCAACCTCAAAAGTTTGAAAATGGTTTTTGTAATTCAGCTCACACACACATAAAATTGTCGTATAATGATAATAATTGTAGCCCATTCAAAATGCACCAGCATTAACAGAAAACATACCAAAAACAAAAGTTTTGGACAATTGACGTAAATTCAAGAGTGAGATGTTTGAAATAACAGACACGAAAATTGACAGAACTGAGTATTTAGTGTATAGCTGAACTATTAACAGTAATTACTGAAACATGTTTGAGCATTGAAAGGATTTGAATACTTTAATGTTTTTGGACTATTTTTAGTCCATATATATATATATATATATATATATATATATATATATATATATATATTGTTTCAATTATTTTTCCTGCATTCATCTAGCTTTGGAAGTAGTAGCATACGCTAAGCTGGTCAGTTACGAGTAATCAAGTACATGTTTTTGATCGATGACATATCAGGTGAATGAACGGTCCAAGACAGCAGTGCAAGTATGACAGTCAATATATATAAATAAGTGCTTAACTTTCTGTAGCATGTGCTGTCTTATACATTGATCAGGATTCATAATTTCATAGACGTAGTGTTAGCTGTTGAGTATACCAGTAATGCATATTAGAGAAAGAGAGTGGCAATAAAATCCAATGCCGCATCAAACTAGAATTACGAAGTAAAGGCGGTATACGGTTATAAATAATGCAAGAATTATTCATTATCTTGCGTAGATGTCATTACAATGCGACCATTAAGTTAGTATATATTATTAAAAAATATATAGTGACATATATATATATATATATATATATATATATATATATATATATATTCGGTAATCTATGTATCTGATATGTTCAACCCACCATTAGGACCCCCTTTGCAGAACAGGGAAAAAGGAATTACAATAATGGGTTGAGTATTGAAAATCTCCTCTTCAGTAAACGACTTCGAAAGTAAAAACTGACTCTAATTGTTATGCAATTGGCCTTTATTCTTACTCCAGATTTCTCCATACTGCAGTGATATCATCATTGACACGTACGCACACTGTCGAGCCAAAATATAATGAACACCTCTACAATTTTCAATGAACTCATCTGGATGATGTGGAAGCCGCGTGATTAAGAGAGAATGATAATTGACTGCTGTGAGAAGAAAGGCGAGAAAAAGGAAAAGAGGCTGGTCCAAGTGAATTCGATAGAAGACAGATTGTAAATACTGGAAGACTCCGAACGTATATCTCCGAAATAGCATGACTGGTTTTATTTTTTTTTTTTATTTTTCATTTTTTGTGCAAAGTTGATAAATAACTGTGAAACCAGACTGTCTGTTGGACGTCTACACATCATCAAAGAAAAAGGTACGGCAGATATTGTTCCTTTTAGAAAAGCAAAATAGACGCCGGACAGTGGGTGAGTTTACAGTCCAATTTGATGCAGGTCCAAGTACAAATGTTTCGGAACACACAGCTCAGCGGACACTGTTGGATATGGGCCTCTGTTGATCAAACGTCATTGTCATTGCCAACTACGCTTAGAGTGAGCTCAGAAACATTGAGGCTTGACCATAAATAAGTGAAAGGGAGTATCCTAGTTGGATGAATCACGGTTTCTCTTTCATCTTATCGATGGTTGAATCAGGGTGTGCCATCTTCTACAGGCTAGGCTAACAGTTGCTCCCTTTATGTGCAAAGAAAGATAATGGCGGTATTACACTTGTAGAATGTTTTCATTGGTGACTCTGGGACCTTTAATTCTGGTATAACGGACCGTGAAAGTTACCTGCGTGTAATTGCGGATTAGTTGTATCCTTAAATGGTGCCTATTTTCTCAACTGGAGAGGGGATCTTCAAGCAGGATAGCGTTCCATGTCAAAATGCCAGAATTGTGTTAGAAGGGTTAGAAAAAGATAAAAATGAATTCAATTAATATCCTGGCCACCCAACTCGGTGGATCTTTATCTGATAGGACACAGTTGTTTTTTCACAGAAAGGCAGGTTAGGAATCAAATATCTTCATGTTGGAAAATCTCGGTCTTATGCGAACACTGATAGACAATTGGCACATCCTGTTCCAGTCATCTGCCAAGAACTTGTGGTATCCATGCCAAAGCGAGTTGCAACTGTTTTGGTAGCAAAAAGAGGTGTAACATGTTATTGAGTAAGTGTTCATAATGTTTTGGCTCTTCTGTGCAATTTTGCTGTACTCACTCTTGGTAGCGAGAAAGTGCAGGATCTTCGATCAATGCATTTCTTTTACATCCACTTATTCCATATTTACCCCAGTGTAACTTGACTACGTCTAATACGAGCACCGATGTATTTAATGTATAGTCCGTAGTCTCTATAAACTTTAATTATTCCAATGTCAAATTCAGAAATGCGTTTAAATGACTTATGTACTCTTCGATGAGATATATTGAAGATTCTCTCAAAAATCATTAAAATACTTCAATGCAACTTTTTGTTCTTTTTTAAATAGTGCTTGTAAGAGGAGTGGCTGACGCAAAGTATGTGCAAGTGAAATGTAAGCTTGTAGGTGGAGTGTAAGGCGTTGTTAATAATTTGTGTGTCTTATTGAGGTTTATGCATGATGTTAATTTCACACTTTTGGATAAAACCTTTATGGTGCTGCCTTTCGGATGGTCAGTTATGTACTTTAATTGACGACAACGTCCTCAAGTTACTTACATAATATTTCACAAGAAAGTTGCATATTGAATTAATCAAAATATAATAAAAAAATTTGGTTTCATAGTCTTGATCTTAATATTTAATTGTATCTCGTGTGTGTAATATCTTTATATTTTATTATATTTTAATGTATTTTATTATATTAATTTAAACGTTTACAAAATTATTCGATGGAAGTGTTCTTCAAATATTTAATAAAAATATTCTGTAGAAAAAATGTTTCAGAATTTCTTCTTCGTTGAACTGATCTGGAAACCGAGGTATTGTTATTAATTTAAATAAATTTTTCTTTACAAAATGTCATAGCTTTTACTGACCCTAATTCATTTGGAACAAATCTAGAAGTTTAAAACTAATAATTCAATTTGCTTTGTGTATATCATCTCAGAAGAGCATTCCTCAAATTTCGGAATAATAATCTATTTACACTCATAAAATATTGACGTTCCATCCGTGCTTTAGAATAGCAATGCTTGATTTTAGAACAGTGGAAGACTGATTCAGCAACATAAAATTAGATTAGCTTTTCTCCAGTTCAGATATATGATCAAATAACACCTATAACAAATAAATGAATTTCGAATTCATATTTAGAATTTTCATCGCTTCATGTTAATAAACAGAACCCAATTTTGTTAAATTCATGCTTTTGAGCGCTTACTGCTACTGCGTTTGTACTTTCCTCTGCAAATGACTATTAACTTGAATTCTGAGAAAATGAATGTCTGACGCAAACTAATTATTAAGCTTTTATTTATAGAAATACAACTTTTGTTCCTGAAAGAGAAACGAAGATATTCTGGAGTGTATAATTTGGGTGAAACTCATTTGCATTTTCGTATTTTGCTCTTTCGTCGGAAGCTCTAAAGGGGGCAACATAAAAGGAAACGCGATGCGCTTAGAGCAGTAATTTCTTACAGCTTTATTTTATTATTTTTTCTTTATTTTCCGTGGATTCCTTTTCATGGTCAGCACGGTTGTTTTTAATGAAGCTTCTTTGCAATTTATATAATGTTTGGTAGGAAATCGCACATTTTTTAGTCAGTTGGATTAATGCTCTTGTAGTTTGAATAATGCTCAAGCATTTGAGCCACAAATCGAGTTTTTGGAAAACTAATGTATTCATAAGTTGTTTATTTCTTTTCCTGGTGTAAATTATAGACTCTTCAAAAAAGTTCTCTTCTGGGCCCACGTTTATCGAACTTTTCGAACTAGTTCTAAGAAAAGTTTTGTTCAAGTGTCTTTTTTATCAAATACGTCACGATATTTCCAAGTATCTCAACTATATTTATCCAATCAGATAAACGTTTAAATATCTGATCAGTTTTTCTTAGAAAAAAATTTAACCTTTTTAGCTGCTGATTAAAAATTCAAATAGACGTGCGTATGCAGTGTATTGCGGGCGCGAAAAAAGGGAACAAATAAGCAAATTTTCCCCCGAAATAATTAATCTTTTGAAAACACTGTCATTATCATTTTATTGTATTTCAAAGCCTACGAGTTAGTGTATTTTGGAAAGACATATATAGATCCGGGCACTTAAAGCAAAGATATACAAGCCGCCGGCATTTATAGGGTTAAATAACTTGACTAATGTAATTAGACAGTACATGAGTTGATTGATTGCTTATAAACATAGCGCTCAGATACTACAAGAGGACTATCAGTGATAGGCGCTATAATTATTATCTGCCATGCTCAAGTGACGAGAACGACACCCAATCTGGCACCTCATTATTCAATCCTCCACGCCACTCTAATGTGAGTAATTTGTGTCCCTACATTACATCAAAGCTATCACTTTTACACCCGGTGTATAAGGCACTCTAGTAAATTTTGATATCTTTTGTGTTAAAAGTGCATATTATATGCCGGATTTTACAGTAATAAAGATACAATTTTCACTTTGATAACATTATCGTTTTGATAAAACTATAAAACGATTTTAATGATATATTTACTTTTAGATGGTTAAAATCATTGCATAAAGTCTGAAATATTTTTTACAACTGCAATTTTACTTTTAAATTACTCTTATTAATTAAATAAACTTTTTTAATAAAATTAAACTCTCGGTGTAAATTATTTAATGAAATCATCTTTCTTCATTGAAATGAAAACATTTTGTATGCTTATATACGCTTTATGAATGAAATCAATTTCATTATTACTTTGAAGGTACTCGTTAAAATGTATTATATGTAAGTCCGCTACCTTTCTGAGAACTTGCTTTACATTCTTATCCACTTTTCCTCCTCCGATTCTCAATGGAAGTTTGCAATCTATAGTACTTATTAAATTAATTTGTAGCAGAGTTTCATCATAAGATCTTTAAACCGCCTAAAATATTTGGAATTCCATTTCTGAATTCATTATCCTAACAATTTCTATCCACAAAATTATTATACATTGGATAACTTAATCCACGTAAAATATGTTCCCACCAAACAATGCATTAGCATACAGAACCATCTAAATTATGAAATACCATTGTGGTATTCATTTTAATATTCACACCTACAACAGACAGCTCTGGATTCTACTACAATATAAATAAAGTGAATGAAATAATTATAAAAATCAGTATTAATGTGTGTCTAGCAGCGTGGTGATATGGATATTTGGAATAACATCGCTTGAACGTATACTGAAATAACTCTAGTTTCTCTAATTTTAGTATAAATATAAGCTCTAGATGCCCAAATATATTCACCACTAAATTATTGAATAAAAACTTTAAAATACCTTAGTGCTCACATTATCCATATGTTAAATTAATCGAATAATGGTTAAAACACAGAGTAGAGAGATAGAAAGTAGAGAGAGAGAGAGTAAAGAGAGAGAGGGAGAGAGTAGAGCAGAGAGATAACATATATATAGTAAAGAGATAACAGAGCGAATATAGAGAGTGCAGAGAGAGAGAATATAGAGAGAAAAAGTAGAGTAGAGAAAGAGAATAAAGAGAGAGAGGGAGAGAGTAGAGCAGAGAGATAACATATATATAGTAGAGAGATAACACAGAGCGAATATAGAGAGTGCAGAGAGAGAGAATATAGAGAGAAAAAGTAGAGTAGAGAAAGAGAGTAAAAAAGAGTAGAGAGAGAATAGAAAGAGAAAGTAGAGAGATAAGAGAGAGAGAATAGAAAGAGAAAGCAGAGAGAGAGCAGAGAGAGGTTTGGAAATATTGTTAACGATTACACTCAGCCATTTTTTCACAAAATTAATGGTTCAACTTTTTTGAATTTTTTTACTACAGAATTTGTAAAATTACGGTTTTACGTAACAGATGCACTAAAGTATCTTTTTAATCTTCATCAAACACAAGTAAAATTTTTTTTTTTTTGTGCGCCATTCAGAAATATTTTCTTTTTTAGTAAAAAAATTACTGGGTATTCATTTTCCATTTTATCACGTTTTAAGTAATTATTTTTCACTAGCAATGATTTCTGTTTTGTAATATAGCTCACAAAATAAAATGTCTTACCAAATTTTTAAAATTTTAAAAATGCAAGAACTTATAACGTTTTTCCTGTTAAGCTTATAGTTTAATATTTGAGTAATGAGAGAGAGAGAGATAATTTTAAGCATTTTGTAACTTTTTAAATGTATAACTTGTTTTCAAATTAAGAATTGCACATTTTTAACTAAGGGGGCATGGTACGGCTAATCTAAAAAATTATTGAATCTTTGATTTAATAATTTTTAAACCAAGGATTGAATTCAATGATTTTGGTGTGACACACACACAGAAAAAAAAAAAAATCGAGAATGTGGTCCAATAAATCATTGTACTTACAAAATCTGTTCTATAGTATCACCTTCAAAGTAGTTCCCTTCAGTATTCAAAAATTTCTGCATTCGGTGCTGCCATTGCTGGTAACAGTTCAGGAATCAGTTAACAGAGAGAAAAGTGTTGGTAACAGTTCAGGAAGGCCCTTCAGGAGATTGCCCATTTTTGCTTAGACTTCTTCAACTGAAGTAAAATGGGTTCCTTTTAAGCAAGATTAAACTGTAGGAAATAAAAAAAGTCATATTGGGCAAAATAAGGTGAATATGGAGGGTGCCCCATCATGGTAATGTTTTTGCTGGTCAGAAACTGCTTGGCAGATAGGGCCGTGATAGCGAAATAGTGATTGCATTGTCTTGGTGCAACAGGCATTCAACACTTCTCAATTCTGGCCTTTTTCCTTAATTTTTCACGAAGTCTTTTTAGCACTTCACTGTAGTAATATTGATTAACAGACTGACCAATGATGTGGTTCGGTAATGGCTGACCTTAGGCGCCCAGCAGGTTCATCATCTTCCACACAATCCTTCCACCTGAAAACCACTTATACCATTCAAATATATATGCACGAGACAAAATTTCATTTCCATAAGCCTCAGTTAATGTTTGAATTGTTATCGTGGCTGATTTATTTTAAGTTTCAGATGAAATTTGATGTTGATTCAACATTTTCCCGGTAGAATGCAGTCGCATGTGTTCACTCACTGACGCAGTATTCCCAACTGGCGCGATGGATTAAGACGAAACTGGCCACATGGATAGAGGAGGTACGTGGGATGACATAACCAAAATAGTTGTTGCCAACTCCACTCTTTTACAAGCTATACACTTAGTGTTGAGAATTTGTCAGCTAATGTTTTTTCAGATTGTCCGACAGATGGCGCCAACTGTGTTTTTCTTTCTATAAGAAGAGAGGAAAATTGTGTTTGGTTAGTTATTTTAATGTTTTTAGTATGTGAAGTTTGTTCGTGCAATAAAGATTATTTTTTACTACCCAGGTAAGTGGACTCTCATGATTTGAGTGAGGGGGGGTGTACTTACATATCTTTGGAACGTGCACCATAGACACGTTGATAGCTCTGGTTGTTGGAGGCTTGAGTCAGATGTGTGGCGAGATAGGTTCCCCAACCCTTAGTCTCGTTTTTTTGTGGCACATCTTGTATGTTTACGTAAAACAGGTGTAGCGCTCAAAATACCAAAATTTTTTAATCTTTTTATTAATTAAATTTATTTTCGTAAGATAAGTTTTAAAAACATATACATTGAATATGAAGTACTCCTCCTACAGTAATTGACATACAAATATAAAATTTGATTTGCAAGTACCTCGAACTATGTGTGAAAAAAGTTAGTATAAGTTTTGTGATATCATAATTGATATTCGTAAAATACCTTTTATGTGTTTTCTTATTGAAAATTTCTTTAAAAAGTATTAAATTTCACCAGTGGTGCACACAAGGGGGGGCCTGGGGGTCCGGATCCCCCCAAAGCCTTTGACTTTTTTTCGATTGATTAAATTTTAAGTATAGTACGTAAAATTTATTTAGAAAAATAGGGAATAAGCTTTTTAAAATGTATTATGTATTAATTAAGTATTTGTTATGAATGATTAATTTTATTAATTAATGCTAATTATTTATTCAATAATTAGTTTTTTACTGTGTTTTGTTCCCGAAAATCGACAAATTTAAAAGAAGCATGATACAAGAATGGTGAACTTTCGTCCCCGGACCCCCCCCCCCTTGAAAAATTCCTGTGTGCGCTACTGAATTTCACTATTTTTAAAAAGATAAACATTAATTTCATTTAAAAATACATACCGACTTTTGTTACATGTACTAAAAGCAACAGTTTGGAAAAGGTATCACAATATATGGTACAATAGAAAAAAAACACAGCATTTCATAGGTAAATATACTAGTAATTTTTTCGAAAAAAATCAGTTTAAAGGTTTTATTTTCCATTAGAATGTACATAAAAACTAGCATAAATTTACTGTAACTTTGAATATTTTAAAGTGGAACTTTCAATTTAGTGAGTTGATAGAAAAATGCCTGTAATGATTTCACGGGAATTAAAACCTTTTACTCAGAGAACATTTTATCTGGTTGCAGTCGCAGAAAGGAGGAAATTTCTTGTTATTTTAAATTCACATTCATTGATTTCATAATATATAAAGCGTCAACACGAAACGCACAAAACAAACACACGCGGTTTTAGTACAGAACACAAAAGCGTTCTTTTCTCATTCCGGTGATCATAGCTTTTATAGCTTTCTCAACCAGAAACTTTTAAAATCGAACGATTTCCGTTTATAACTGCTGTGATAGGTTAGAGATTGTAGGAGGATCCAATATTGCACACTATCTTGTTTTGAAAAACGCGATCGTGGCAGTTTTTAATTAGATAAAGTCGTGGTTAAAAATATACACTACTGGCCATTAAAATTGTCACACAAAGAAGGCGACATGCTACAAATGTGAAATTTAAATAACCGGAAGAAGGTGCTGCGATATCCAAATGATTAGCTTTCCAGTGCATTCAAACAAAGCAGGCGCCGGGAAGATTCCTACTATGTACTTAAATGAGGAAATTGTTCAGCTTGTTTCTCCTATACAAATTGCATTCAACCGCTGTTGCGGGATGAAAAGTTTTTGTGATGTCTCTTTTAATAAGCAGAAATGCGTACCAGCACGTTTCTGACTTTGAAAAAGCTCGAACTGTAGCGTACTGGGATTGCGGTTTATCGTATCGCACCATTACTGTTCGTATTGGTCGAGTTCCAATGACTGTTGACAGAATCATTGGGTTCAGGACGGTAATACGGAATGCCGCGCTGGATCTCAACGGCCCCCTATCAATGGCAGCCAAGAAAACAGGCATGTTACCCGCGTGGCCTTAATGTATCATGCAGCCACGTCACGAGCCCCGAGTCAAGAATTGGGGTCGTTTGCAAGAAAATAAGTGTGCACGAACAGTTCGATAACGTTTCCAGCAGCGTGGACTCTCAACTCGGAGACCATGGCTGCGGCTACCCTTGACGCTCAATCATAGACAGGAGCATCTTCAGTGGTGTGGCGAACGGGTGTACGAAGAGTGAGATGACATTTTCTTTTAAAAAAAATGATTCCAGGTTCTATTTACAGCAGCAAGATAGTTGCATCCGTGTTTGGTGGCATCGTGGTGAACGCACATCGGCAGCGTGCATTCGTCGTCGTCATACTGGACCATCACCTAGCGTCATGGTATGGGTTGCTATTGGATGCATGTCTCGGTCACCTCTTTTCGCATTGACGGCCCTTTGAACAGTGCACGTTACATTTCTATTGTGTTATAATCGTGGCTCTCCCCTTTATTCAAGACCTACAAAACCCCACGTTTCAGCAGGATAATGTACGACATCATTTTGCCGCACACCTGGTCTGCATGTTCACCATACCTGTCACCAATTGAAAACGTCTGGTCCATGGTTGGCGAGCGAATTGCTCATCACCATACACCAGTCACTAAGATTGATGAGCTGTGGCATAATGTAGAAGTTACATGGGCATGTGTACCTGTACATGCCATCCCATCTCTGTTTTACTCAATGACCAGGCGTATAAGTGCTTCTATTTGTTGGCTTAGGTAGGCTCAAAGGTGGTTGTTCTAAGTACTTATTTCTTAGGATCTATGCACCCAAATAACTTGTGAATATTAAATCACTTGTTATTTCCAGCATAATATGTTTATCCAATAAATACCATTTTGTTATCTGTATTTTTTCCTGGTGTAGCAATTTTAATGGCCAGTAGAGAATTTCCCGTCAGGCGGATAAAGTAAAATAACATCTGTAAAAAACGGGTTCTTTAAACAAGGTTTTCTTTCAAACTTCACACTTTGCGTCATCTGATTTTTTTATACCTTAAATTTTAAGAACTTGATTTTATTTAAAAATTAATTCTAAAAACTGAATTTTACGAGGGGATAGCTTAATTTGTTGGTTTGGGTATTCAACTGATTCAAGTTGTAAATAATTCTTTAAATAATCAGTTTTATCGAATTAATTTTTATTGTATATAATTAAGTTATCGTATTGTTATCCAAAACAATCGTGTTCAGGAAAGTACAGTTCAATTGAGCGCTTTACAATGTGAGAAAAAGCTTTTAAAGTTTTGACCCAGACATAGTTACAATGCGAATAGAAGAAAAACCCCTTAAAATTGATAATCACGCGAAGTCTTGGAGGGTTCAAGACCATCATGAATAAAATAAAACTTTTCGATATAAAATTTAAGGGGAAAATTATTGCATAAATAAAAAAAAAATAGGTTAAAAAATTTATCTGATTCGTTTGATCAATTTTTGTCAAGTCAATCCTACCCTGTCTCTTAAAAATTATAAGAACTATTTTAATATTTTTTTTATATATAACACAAATGGGAATTAAAATCACATTGCGGCCCATTCGATATAGTGAGGCTAACTTCTTTGCCATAAGGCCTGGGTTCGAATCCCAAAGATGGCATAGATGTTTGTACATGCATAGTGCCTTCGCGGCAGGTGCGAGGGGAGTACTGTAAATAGCCGCCAAGCCACAAGTCCACTCGTGAGGTTAGTGAAAGGGGAAGAGCCCCTGACCATCTCCAGGATGTTCTCGCCCAGAACTGGGGTGGAAACGAGCCAAACCATACAGTGATATGCTTGGTACTCAAAGCTATGGCCGATGACAGGCGTACAACCAAGCCCTTTGCAATGATGAATCGTGGCCGTGGTAGCCTAGTGGTGAAGGTAACGGACTCGTTGTTGGCATGTCATGAGTTCGAGCCTAGTGCCGCTGAAGACCCACATTCCAGAGTGAACCAATGCACTTTAAATCTGTCTAGGCTAAAACATCCTTTCGATGTTGTGATGGGGAAATTGGGAGAGAGGGCAGGAAGCCATCTTAAATGTCGTCTTCGTCACTTGATCATGGTTCAAAATTACGAGGTCTGTCACCAAAAGCCCTCGAGTTGTTGAAGAGTGCGACCTTAATATTTACTCATTCACTTACTCACTCACTCATGTAGCTTTTCATGGGCCTCAATCAGGTGGAATTAGCAAGTACAACATCAAAAATCATATTAATCGAATCATTACATAAACAATTATAAATTATTCTTTTCAATTTTTCGTCTTCCTTATAAAATAAGATAAGAAAAGTTTAATAATAACCACAATTATTTTACCTAAATAAACTCTTTTAAATTTATATTACGAATAATACAGGTTTCTTTTGTTCCATTTGTCCAGGGTGAAACAATAAAAAAGAAAGAAAAAAAATCTTCCCGAAAAGAAGTACCGGATTTCGGGAACTGAAAGAATTTAATTCCCTTCTAACGACATCCGGTTTCTGTCAATGATATTAAGACCTTTCTCCGTTGTTTAATTCGAGGGAGAAATTGGATCTTTTCTGGCAGGGACATGACAAGCAGAACCGGTAATTAGTTTTGAATAACGACTTTGCTCACCTCATTATCTTGGACAGTTGGAGAGAGATAAGAAATTCTCTTTACCATTGCTTGTATCTCGTCAATCAGTTAAGACGTTTGAAGGACATTTAATTACTTGTTTATTTCTATCGTCTAACCCACAGTAATGAAAACCAAAAGAAATTTGTTAAAGTGTTACTCTTAGGAAAAGATTGATATTTTTTTAACTACTGTTAAATGTTTTTAATAAAATAATATTAAGAACATTTTTTTAAATGTTTTCATGATCTTTTATTGTCAAGTTTTTTTTTTTTTTTTTGATGATTTGGGTATATAAATAATCAAATTTTTCATTGCAGAAATCTAATATTTAGTAAAAAATAAAATTATTTATTAGTTAAAAGAGTTGATATTTTTTTTAAATGACATGATTAAAAACATTTAAGGTTTTGTTGCAACTGCAGGTTCGTTTGAAATGGCTGTCACCTATTGCAGCAGTGGTAAAGTTCATTTCTAGTCGAGCCTTATTTTCTAAATAAAATTAAATGAAAAGGAATACTATTAGTAGTTCAGCAATTCAGTTTACTATGGTATAACTGGAAAAACTTTCTCCAGGACCAAACCAACTCTGCAACCATTGCACCCAAATCGTGTTTTCTTCCTTGTCCTTTTTCCATTTGCATGCTTTTTTAAGCAACAAACTTTGCAACTGCCTGGTAGGCTCATGTTTCGTAGGAGTAGGGGTAATATATGATATAAAATGTCGTTCCCTAAGACGGGCAGGGCTATCTACTGTATGTGTTCTGCTAGGATTCTTTTGTTCAGAAGTTGCATCATCATATTTATGTAAAAGCTCTTCTACAACTTGGATTCGAAATTCAAAAATATAACAACATTTTTACTACATTTTTACCCAACTAAATTTTTATTGAGCAAAAACGAGTTCCATAATACCTTGTCTAGTAAATACAAAAATATCTTCATTTTTTGGTGTTTTCGAATTGTCGGATAAAAGGATATTTCCTTATCACAGCAATCTACACCACCCACACTTATTTTGTAGTCAAAAGCAACCTTTGGCTGGAGTATATCTTTATTTGTTTTTATTTTTGAGACTTATCATGAAAGTATACTGTTCATCAAACGCCATTTATTGAACTGAGTCCAAACTAACTTTTCCCAATGTAAATTTGGGTTTGACAAAGACAGGAAGCAGAAATAAACTTCTCCCGATATGCATTCGGGTATGACAATAAGATACACTAAAAATTGTCTCGTACAAAACTCGGCATTGACAATTTGGGGCACAAATGCCTTACCTAGGAAAATCTCGGGCATGACAGTGAAAAGGTTAAATTGATGTAAACCTATTAAAACATTCACATACAGGGATGAAATGGATAAAAAATAGATGGTAAAAAGCTACACACAGTAACGTCGACACTCAATCGATCAGACATTTACTTTCTCAAACATTCCTTCCCACCTCCTAAACATTCCACCCACCCTATCCCACCCAAGCAAGGCAGCGTAACCTAGTGGTTATAGTCCGGAACGTTGGGCTTGTTTGTTATGGGTTCCATTCCTGATGCCACTAAAGTCCTGCCATGCAGAGCAGATATGCTTCAAATATGTCGAGTTCAAAGCACACCCGTTGGCATTGTGTAGTAGTTTGAAGAGAGGGCTCCTACTCAGATGGCGCTCTTGTCAACTGACCGAGGTTCAGAAAAAAAAAGGTCCGTGGAAAATAGCCCACTAGTTACTTTATAGTGAGTCATTAACATACATAACTCTCATTCTCTCTCTACTTCCCCCCGAACAATTGCATTATAGAAAAATGGTTTATTATTGCAATGAAGGTCCCAGTTTAAAAAAATAGCCAATGAGAGAGCGTTTATTAATGATGCACATAAAGCAACACGAGAGCTTCTAGCGTTGTACCCTATGATTTTGGACCGCGGTTAAGTGTTGAGGACGTTACCTGAGCAGAAATCTCACTTTTGTACCACACTAAAGTAAAGATTGTGAGCTGCGACCGATTCAACCCCGCAACTGCCACAAGCGTATATATATGTCTTGCTAAACTGGGGCTTTTAATACTCCAGACGTATATATATACGTCTTTCCGGCATACGATCCTTTTCTTTGCGCTATCAGAAAAACTACTCCGAAGATTTTGGTATGCAATAAAATGACTTTTACGGTGTTTGCGAAGATTTAACATATATTTCAGAGAAAAAATTGATTATATATGTTTTTTCTTTTCCCTAAAATACACGCATATGTTTGCCTATGTGAAAACGGTAGTTCGGGGGAGAAAATCCCATTACTTTTAATCGGTGGTTAAGGGGCTAACGTACGTCAGCTCCTCTACCTGGCGGGTCTTCAGTGGCATGAGGAATCGGACCTTCGACTGAGCATGATTTCGAGATCGTGACCGCTAGGCTATCACGGCTATAAAATAATCGTCAGACAATGTAATTATGTAGAAACTGATATAATTTCTTCTCCTTAAATAATGGCAAATAAGGATAAATGTTTATCAAGAATATTTCGGGATGTAAATATGTGAGCAGTAGGGATTGCAATATCGGACCAAAACTTCAATACCGGTATTCGGTATTTCTTAGATCTTAATACCGGGATACCAGTTTTAATACCGGTAGTAGAAATTTTAGAAAAAGAAACGAAACACAGATGTTTCTTTGTTTTATTTGTATTATTAGAGAGTGTGAGTATCACAAAAAATAATTTGTAACTTATAAATCATAACAGTACATAAAGAATCACAAAAAAGTAAAGGAACATCTTATGTATTTAAATCACAAAAAAGTGTAAATATCATTATTCAGTCTGTGGTATTATTACAAATTTTTAAAATGTTATCTGAAAAAAGACAATGCATTAATTCTTCTGTCATTAAGCCTGGAACGTAATTTTGAGCAAAAATTACGAGCTGTCGAAAGCGCTCTTTCGGCATCTACGCTAGTTGGTGATACTGTTAATATGCGATATACTTTTTCCAAGTATTTACCTCTAAATCCCTCATCTTTTCAAATAAATCGATTTCTCGACGGATGGTTTTTGATATAGCTGATTTCTGAATTATATTTTGGTTTGTTGAAATATTTTTAACTATCGCTAATTCCAATTTTTGCTCAAGAGACAATTCTTTTTCACTATCGATATTAGTGTCATCCTCGCCTTCAATAACTGTACCAAATTTTTCTGAATGTGGACAGGTTTGGGAGTAAAAAAAAAATTAAGAAAATTTATTATAAACTTGATCAAATTTGAGTTGGTGTTTTAGTCTCTTTTCTTCTTTTTTATTGTCATTTTTAAAATCATTATAATTATGTAAATACAGTAAGACACTTTCTGTTTCAGAGACATTTTAAAAAATTCCAGTAAATACCGAAAAAAACGGTATTTAAACTTGTAAATACCGGTATTACAAAATTTTACAAATGGCTCAAAATAGCGGTATTTGGTATCCCGGTATACCGGCATTGCAATCCCTAGTGAGCATGTGATTAAGTTTTATAATAAACTGACTACTGCAGTGTGAAATAGATTCTTATATAAAATTTAAAAAACAGCCTTATATTCTTGAATTATGTTGATTTTTATCTTTATCTTTTATTAGTAGAATCTATAAATATTTGTAATTAAGAAACTTAGTTTTCGGTAAAGAATATCACTCTCTCTTTTAATTCTCTTTCATAAACCTTTTTTCCAAATTGTAGCTCCAGAGTCTATTATAAATTCTGAAGAAAATTTATGAGTAAACTTTTTAGTTTACTTTAAACACGCACACAAAAGTATACCTTGAACGAATAAACTAAACTTTAACCCCTTAAGTACCGGCGGTGTATATATACGTCTCGCTTAGCAAGTGTGTTAACAGAATCGGACGTATTTATACGTCATTCCGACCTTTCGAAGAACAGTCTTTTCTTTGTTTTGCTATCATTAAAATTATTCAGATTGCCTTGGACTGCAAATAAAATGACCTTGATAGTGTTTACGAAAGATTTACTTATTTCAGGAAAGGAGTGGCTAATTTATTTCTCATCCTCAACACACCGCATTCGCACGTCTTAGTAAAAAACGATTTCACTGGGAAATCATATAACTTTTAATCGGTAGTAAAGGGATTAAAAGACATATAACGTAGTTTTAAATAACTCTCTCTGGTTTTGGGCAGCTAAATGTTTTATACATTCCCTAATTTTATCCTCAATGCAAAGTTTATTTGAATGAAATAAATACCTCATAACATGTTTACAAAATCTGTAATGCTGATGAGTAGTTTTTCCACTAAAATAGCTATTGATATAGTTTAATACGACACAAGGATATATATAATGTTTCTTTTACTAACCTTTTAGTTTTCTTGCAAGAAATTTGTCAATAAGGGTAATGAAACTAAACATGAACGAGTGTATATTTAGTAATCTATCGACATTATATATAATGAGTCACGCTATATAAAACTTTTTGCTAAATTTAATATTTCCCGGTGAATCAATGTTCGTGCTTAAAATGCTTGTTTGAGAGGAACTTTGTAATAAGGGTCACGATCATAGGTTTATTCGATCTTCATTGATTTCAAAGAAATATGCGTGTGTTAAACTGACAGGAAGATAAAAATAGAGACAGGAAAAAAATTATGTGCTAAAAATATTTTGGAACAAAGCCATTAATACACACACGTGCTTTTCCTAAAAGTTCCTAAGAACTAATTAATTTTAGAACAAAACATACCCCGTGACATTTAAGTACTCTTAAATTACCCAGCAATACTTTCGAAACATTTAATCTTTTTTTAAAGACATGAGAAGTATACTTTGTTTTAATGCAATATTCACAAAACTGGAGGCAAAGTTCACATATGCTTTCGCGTCTCAATCCAGTTGCCCTGAAAAAACTAACACTAAAAACGTCTTTTCTTAAACTGATATTGTACTACCCATTCTTCAGAAAATATGATACATAAATGTTATCAATTTTACTGGGGGTATTTTATATTTATGATAAAAAACATGTTTGTTACCATAATTTTGGACATGCGCATAATAAACAGCCAATTAAATCCCAAGCGAATCTCATCATTTCACTTCAATTAAGGTGTGTTGAAATCTAAAATTTTCTTAATATGACAATTTTGAAATTTGTAGATTTTCAAATTGTATAGATTTCAACCTTTCTAAAAATACCTTACTTTAACTTCTAGGTTAGTTAGAAGCCCTTAAAATCAATGCTTAAACAATCATTGATACGGGGCCATGCCCATTTAAATGGCGAAAAATGTTAACAAAGTTTTGCTTAAAAGTTGAATGAATGATGGAAATCAAAACATTTATTCCAGAATTGCTAAAAAAGTGTTTACATGGAGGTACACAAAATACCAATGAAAGTGTAAACAACTTAATATATTCTCGTGTACCGAAGAAAATATTTGTATAGATAGAAGTATTATCATTAAGTACATATGATACAATTTTATCATTTAGTGTGGGAAATGTATCAAAACCAGAAATTTTGAGAAAACTTAATATTGAGCCTAGTGAGTACACGGTACAAGCAACGGAGCACCTCGACAAACAGAGGCTGTTAAAGGCTAAATACTCATGTTTAAAAAAACAAAGAAAGCTAGGAAAGAAAAAAAGACTTAAAAGGAAGAGACAGCATGATCAGTTTTAGAAAATTGTAGATCATATGGAGTATGGGGAGTAATAATTTAATAAAAATGTAATTAAACACTAACTTTCATTTTTCTCAAAATGTAAATTTTTGATGTTCGATGTATTTTTCCTGGGAAAATAATGTTCACAGCTATATAAAATTTTTATGACATATTTATAACAATAGCTAATATATACTGAAATGCGCTTTTTGTAAAAAACTCCAAAATTTATTTTTTACAAATTCTTTTATGTGAAAAATGGGTCAAATTTCATTATGTTTGATAAAATATTTTATAAATTATTAAAAAATTCAAAATTATATAATAGCCAAAAGCTCATTTCAATATAATGATAAAGGTGTACTTTAATTATATCAAACACTTCAAGCATGCACATATAACAGATTTTGAGAAAAGGTACATCGAAAACAGCCAATTTTACATTGTCGGTATAGATGTTTCCTACTCCCCTTAAAGAAAGAGCCCTTTAACTTGAAAACTATACTCTATACAAGGGATATATACCGTGCATAAATTACCGCTAAGGCGTCTGATTCAGTTATTTCATAGAATCTGCTTAGACATTTCTTTAAATATTTAAACAAGTAATTTGTTTGTAATAGATAAATAATCAAACACTTTACCAGGTAATTCTATAAAATAAATTGATATTCTATGTATTAACTAACGGTAAATTCTTTCAGTACAAATTAAACAATCTAAAATTAAACAAAACCGTTTATTTATAGATTTTGACTAATGCTTATCCATTCAGGTCTCTCGAAAAGTACATGTGATATTACGCATAAGTAATAAATATTATTGATAAGTAATAAAGGAAAACAGAAAATTCACACAAAATATAGTATTTATTGATATATTGGTTAAACTGTAATGGAAAATAACAGAATGTTGTCTACAGAGAAAAAGTGAAATAATTAAATTTTTATATACGAATCATAATTATGTAAATTATTGCGTTACTTATTCCTGATAACTAATTTTGTTAATCCAAAATGCATAACATGCCCCTTTAAAATATTTCACGATTAAGAATTCTGTAAAATAGCTAGTTAAATCGTACATATAGAATCTAATAATTTTATATATTTTAACCGACTAGGTCAAGACCTCATAAAATGTACAGTTATTTTACGAAATAACAGATTTCACGCATTTTAATGGTTGCAAATATATAATCTGGATAGAATTCGAAGGAAAATTAATATCATAGTTATAAACAATTAACAATATTAAACTGATAAATATATTTTTATATAATTTCAATATAATTTTCTAACGATTAAACAATAAAATGCTCATAGAACACATATTGTGTTTTGGATTTTAAAAATCGTCATTCATCTCTAGTAGCACATTAAAATATCCTTATTTTATAAATATGCATTTAAACTGTTTTTGAAGAAATAATTTCTCTTAAAAGAGTATTTTCACCTTTTATCTCATCCTTCCGCCAGCAAGGCACTCTTTCTACTTATATTATAAATGTGAAAGCACATGTAAAAGGATTTATTTTTCAATATACGACGCACCTATTTTATTTATCCACAATAACTACTAGTTCCAATGGCTCGGTCATACTCGAGAATAAGTACCAAATAGGATCCCATGAATCAATTTTACCGTCCTCTCGTATTTGCTGCTTTTATCTTCTTCTCTAAGCTGGAATGGAAGAAGAAATGTTTTTCAGGTGTCGAGTGACAGCTGCTCTTTCTGGGATTGGCTGAATCAAGACACGTGGTGTCAAAGATATTTCTTTTCTTTATCGCATCTTGATCTAAATGACTTTCGATTTCTTTTCAGCATAGGTATGTTAGAGCTCTTAGGTTGGTGGACATGGGTTTGAAGAACAGCTTGCGGAATGTTTTTCCGTCAACAAGTACCGTAAAATCCGGCATATAAGGCGCACTTATACTTTTCATTTGCGTTTCATTTTTTTAATTATGAGGTATACTCGCCGTATGACGAACACCCCATCTTTTTCAAAGGAACCTGCAAAGTACGTTAGCTTTGCTATTTTGTTTTAAAGCCATTTGTTCGAGATATTATCCAAGGATTTTGAAAAAATAGTATATTTCTAGAAAAATAAACCTTTAAGTTCATAATATGTAATATTTCTTTTAGATAAACAGTATATTCTCCGATCTTTGTAGAAGTCTAAGTTTTTTTTTAATGCACATCTGTTTTGTTTTTTTTTAATTTTCAAAGCTATCATTATTTTATCCGACGTATAATGCGCACCTGTAAATTTCGATCTTATTTTTTTGTATTCAAAGTGTGCGTTATACGCCGGATTTTACGGTAAATTAAAATTGCGAAAGTGGAAAATCACTATTCAGAAAAATAGACGATTTTCTTGTATATATAAGTTGAAATACACGGTGCTTTGTAGGATCTTAATATTTTCTAGAAAATAAATATCAGCGATTTAAATATAACTGTAATAATTAAAATATTTGTCGAATTTCCACACGTTCATCATTACAAAAAGGTTACGATCACAGCTTCAATTTTTCTAGATAAACCTCTTATTTTCGAAGTACAGAATATTTGTGATGATGATTGAATCGAATATGAATACATGCTACTTCTAAAAAAAGTTAATGATATTGAGTAACATGTTACTCAAAATAGATGAATACTTAATTCTTCGAAGTAGAAACATTCTAGAAATTATATAAAGATAAATACGCAATACAAGCTGTGACAACAGAATTAATCAAAACAGACTATTCCGAAATCACAGACACATAAAAGTACTTAATAATTAAATATTAAATTAAAAGGAAATAAATCTCTATCTGATGAAGTTGTAGTTATACCATAAAAATATAGCATAAATTATAGAAGCATTGTACTTTTTGACGTACAGTTAAATAAAACGAAATTAAATATTTTGAAGTTAATTCAAATATTTTCAGAACATGTTAAGTTTTTCGCATTTTTTTAAAAAAAATCATACATGCAGTAAAAATCGCTTAACACGAAACTGAGGGACTAAAATAATTTTTCGTGTTAAAAGAATTTCGCGTGTTAAGGGATATTGTAAGAAAAAAAACATATATTCAACAAAATTGAGTTTATTAGAGTACATTTTATTTACATAGTTATGTATAAATGCATATATTTTTAATAAAAATCAATGAAACAAAAAATTAACAAGAACTTAATGGAATTTAACACAAAATTTGCAAGTTTTTTGAAAAAACAAAACATTTATTAAGTTTCTGGAAAATAATCTGATATTTTTCTTAGTATTGTCTTTTTTAACATCAAATTATTCAACAAATTGTTTGACTTCGTCCCTTTTGTTATTCATTTCACCGTTGGAATGTGCGTCTAAGTAATTTAGCATACTTTTCATGATGTTCCTCCTTTCGTAACATCGCATAAAGTGTGCTATCATAACAGGAACTACATAATTTATTTCATTTTTGTAGTCAGAATCTACATTAGTGACATTTTTTGAGCTTTGAACAAACTCTAAAATGTCTTTGCCATAATTGGAGCTGCATACATATCATCATCTATTACAACGAATTCTTCCGATGATACAGTAAGGCAATCCAATCCGGCTGGTAGTTTCCTTATTTTGTTCATTGCCAGAATGGAAATCTTTTCGTGTTAGTGATTTTTGTTTCATGTTAAGAGAAAAAAATGCATGGAAATGCATAGTAGTTTGTCATGACTATTGTATTATTTCGTGTTGAATGATATTTCGTCGTGCACGATCTATATCTCGCTACGTTCAGAGTCATTTAAATCTTAATAACCTATGATAGTGTTGTTGTTGTTTCTAATGCCACCCGTCTGACGTAGTCAGATCAAGGCCCCCGAAATTCATCGTGGCAAGGGCTAGAAGTACGCCTGTCGTTGCCCTTGAGCACAATACAGGTGACAGTACGATTTAGCTAGGCTAAATTACTCAAAGGGACGATAGATGGCGACACCAACTATCTCCACCTCTACTATTTCTGCATGGAACTGAAGGAGAGGGAAATATCATCCAGTCCCTGCGCTCGTGACTCAGCCCACAAGACTTCGGACCCACTGATTTAACGAGCACATACTCCGTGTGTACTCGAAGGGTATTTGGTGGCATCGGGCATCGAACCCAGGCCTTCCGCTCTGGAGTCCGATGTTCTAATAGTGGGAAACAGCTTTACTAGACTCTAATTGTCTTATATAGGCGCTGCTGACTGCTTAGCGTAACACTGATTGGTTGCAAGCCTCTATTATTTGTATACGGCCACTTCTACCTGTTTTTTTGGCTCTCTAGTATATGTTTACGTAAACATGCGAATGTATACAATAACTGCAATTCACAGCAATATTAAAATTATTTTTCTCCAAGAGCAGTTTCAAGAAAGTTCTCAAGATTTGAAAGTCGCAGGACAAAGATATCAACATCATACTTGTCTGAAAAATACAGACTAATTTGACCCTATTTTCAATCCCTTTCTTGCATTTATTTTTCAATCCCTGCTATTAGCTCACATTCTCTATTTATTTATTTATTTATATTCGTGGAATTTTCAATCGTTAATAAAATACATTTCAAAGCGCTCAATTGAGCTGAAATTTTATATACGTGATTATTTTGGATCACAATACAGTAATTTAATTATAATTAATAAAAATTCATTGATTAAAACTAATTATTTGAAGAATTACAAATACAGCCACGTTGGCATTATTTTTGGCGACTTGTGTCGAAACTTGAAAATGTTTTTTTCGCACGGTTTAAAGCATTCAGTTGAACTGAAATTTTCTATACACGATTGTTTTGAGTAACAATACGATATTTTAATTGTAGTTAATTAAAATTAATTGACTGAAACTAATTATTTAAAGAATTACAGATACAGCCATGTTGGCTTTATTTTTATCGACTTGGGTCAAAACTTTAAAGGGTTTTTTTTTCACGTTTTAAAGCATTCAGTTGAACTGAAATTTTATATACACGATTGTTTTGGATGACAATACGATACTTTAATGATAATTAATAACAGTTAATTGCCACTTAATATTGTGATTCTGTCATATGTATATACATATTTATGTTAATTGTAACTATTTAATAAAAAAGTAGCTAAAATAAAGTTTTTCTTTGTTGATCTAAGTAGAAATTGACTTAAATTTTTTTTATATTACTTGTTTATATTCAAATTGAAGAAATACAATATTAAAAATGCAAAAAAGTATGTGGATTTTTAATCTGACTAAAATTGGAAGTAAAATTCAGTTAAGTACATTTATAAAAAATAAGTTCATTTATTTTTTTGAAAGAAGGCACGATTGATGGTACAAAATATTCGTATAGGGACGCACTTAAACACACTTAGGGATTTTGAACCAAATTTTCCTTAAAATTCTTTAAGCTACCCATATTTATCGTTTCTAAATATTATGTTCAATGACGAAAATTTATACAAGCTGGAGTTTCTAATTGCGAACTTTAAAAAGAAATTCGTATATAATTGTTTCAAAAACACTTACTTAATAAGAGATGGAAAATTATTTTGATAGCCACACACACAATGCACTAAATTCATCTGACTTCAAATTTATATCATAATTATAATCACGTGTTTCTAGTCAATTGGTTCATAAATTCATGTGACGCCATAATCACATGATAAATGTAATTACGTGTTCCCAGTCAATCAATTCATACAACTTTTAAAAACTACACATTTTTCAACAAGAAGAACGCACATAAGTAAAATAATTAGACTTAATTTAATAGTACATTTTATTAAGATGTTCTTTAATTCTTAAAAAGTTTTTGATGAATCTTAAATCTTTAACATCTTTAACTAATCGTCAAATTTGAAATGTCATCTAAAAATTATAAGTAGAACAACAAATAGAACTCTGATGTCACAGCTTTAAATTCAATGGAGAACACGTGATTCGATTTATCATGTGACCGTCTTGGATTTATACTCCTCTATATATATGAAAATGGATGTTTGTGTGTAGACCTCGCTTCCCTCCAACACCATTCAACCAATCACTATGAAAATTGGCATACATATGTATTTTTTGTGGAGAATATCCTCTTTGCTTCAGCTCCCCACCAGGTGGCGCTAAAGTATAACAACTTTTGCACCGTTGGATTAATCGTCAAGTAGCCAACTTGGCTCTATCGACAACATTTTGCTATGTTTCCACTGAATCCCCAATATAATGTAAGGAATGGTATTGCTTGCGAATATCACAATTTTAACAAAATAAATACATCAGAAAGTAATATATATTAACGCATTGCACTCCCAGATATAAATTATTTACTCTATTTTAAACGTTTATTACACAAAATTTGTAACAATGTGCTACTTTTTCTGAGCAGAGATGAGTTAAAGGTGTCTTCAAAAATCGACCCACAAGAGAGTTACGGGGCGTCAAAAATTTTTAAAAATTATCAGCTATCAGATCTAAAGACTTAAAATTTAACAAATATGAATTTTTTGTTCAGCTGAGATACGCAAAAAGCTTTTTTTTTGTTTAATTTGCAATTTACGTAAAATTAACTCATTAAAAACTTCGTTATCTTTCAATCTGTACAGTTTAATTTTTCCATTCACCCGTGCAAAGCATGGGTATATCAGCTAATATTACATAATTTACAAAGTGTGACTTAGAAAAAAGTAGTTTTTAGTACAAAATAATTAATCATTAACGAAGGAAAATCAATAAGAATTCAATAAAATAAATATGTTGACACTGCCTCATCACAGTGCATCAAAAACTGAAAGTGTTCGGTGAACGAAAGAAAATTAGATTGTTTCTGCAACATACCTCTTCAATATTCTCTTAAATAAATCTTGAAGATATTTATGTATCACAAACGTATCCCACAGCATTATTTCCAATTCTGCTGCCACAGTTCACATGATTCCTTGACAGCTGTAGTTCCCATCTTCCAATGACAAATGAAAATATTTTCCACGCTGCTCGCAGGTAAGTGTTATCGGAAGGATTCAGCTATGCCAAAGAAATGAACGGGATTGAGATTTTTTTCTTTTCTTTTTTCCACATACAGAAGGCTATGCGTCAAGTCGCTTGAAAGGGCCATCATTCATCTAGGGGAGAAGAAAAAAGAACTATTTTTCAAGTCAACGTTCGTTCTACTCCAGTCCTCCAAATGGGAGATTCAAAGATTCTCTTTTCGAACGAAAAAGTGTAATGATGGATATTTTTTTTCAATTGTTTAACTTTTCTTTACAGTATGAATAACAATAGCATCAAAACAAACCCCTAGAAATTTCATTCATATACTTCTCAAGGCTCGGAAGTAGCGTATTGAATTTATAACAGACTGTTTGGTTTGAAATAACATTTTTCAAGAAATGGGCTAGGGCTGTTTGAGAGCTAACCTTATAATTTTGTGTCATGATTATTTAACAGGTTATTTTTCAAGATAATTTCATTACTTTAGGTGAGTTTTTTCTTACGGGTAAACATAGATTGTATAGACTCAGATATTTCTAGTTTTGTTTTATTTTTGAAATGAAAATACTGTCGATCATATCAACATGAGGAGTTTAAAATAGTTTAGAACGAAAAAAACGTGGAACTTAATACCAAAAATTTAGTTGGAATAGTGAAGCATGGAAGTGGAAGTGTTCTTGTATGTGTGTGTGTATGTGTGTGTGTGTGTGTGTGGGGGGGTTAATAAGGTTCAGCGTTAGGAATTTTTTGATGATATATTTTATAGAACGATTTGAAATTATTTGCCAAAATTTAGGTATTGGAGACGATTTCATTTACCGTATTTTCCTGTATATAATCTGCAGTGGCGTATTATCCACGGCAGTTTTTAGGCCGAATAATCCAAAATATAAACTGACGATAATGAGGGCCATATAAGACAAAAATACACTATATAATTGAAAATAGAAGTAAGAAATTGTACAGGAAAAAATTATTATGAAACGTCTTTTTAAATATGTATGAAAATACTTTTTTACAATAATGTCAATAAAACAAAAACATTCTTTTCTACTGCCTTCTATGTTATGAGTTGTTGAACAAAACATTCCATGCGGAAAAAATCTTTCTTTTTTTTAATTTAGCAAGTTAACAGCAAAAAAATTAAGATCGAGACTTCTTTCCCATTGTCTCTTTCTTTTAAAATCCCTTTATTTATTTCTTCCTCTAATTCTGGCCAGTGATGTTTACCACGATGATCGGCACTTTAACGTCGATCACAATTTTCGAAGTTTGCCTTGTTTTTTCTCCACAAACGAATATTCAATTCGTCAACGTTGAAAAACCTTGCAGCTTCCCGATTTTGGTAGCCTTCTCTATAACTTTTAACTTGGAGTTTGCAGTGTAACTTAACACTTTCGCTTCAACATGAGGAAAACTTTCGAAGGACGTAATAGCTCTAGTCAAGAGAAAATTGGAAATGGTGCCAGCGACTAATATTTATTTTTTCCTTCCGAGGAATCAAATTCGTCTTTGAATGTAATTGGACAAAAACTAGTTAAAGCTGAAATACATCATACGAGTCATGAAAGCGCCATGTATTATTTATTTTATAAAATATAAACGGTATTTCTTTCAAAACTTGATTGCTCGCTTTTCTGATGTAGAATGTTTTTTTCTCAGATAATCCGCGGCGGCGTATAATACGCACAATGAAATTCGAAACTTTTTAACACATAATCCGCGGATTATACACAGAAAAGTAGTACGGTACTAACAGAATAATGACCCCAAGAGGACACTGCTCTCAAGGTACACTTCTGTTTTCTGTATAACTGTTGTCAAATTCCAAAAGCACATCCTAAATCATCTAATTTAAGCCCAATAGAACACATTTGGTGAGGATTTGAAGTTAGAGTAAGATACAAGACAAAAATAAAATGTGAACTGAAATCAGTAGCCATACAAGAATGGAAGAACGTAGAGGCAAAAATTACGAAAAAAACCTTGATGGAATCTATATCAAAACGTTAAAAAGTTGTTGTGGACGCTGAAAGATATCCTACTGAGTTCTCAATAAGAAAAAAATACAAGAATTGAAACTGTTGTGAATTATTAAATGTATGTAGACTTTTATGGCATAATTCAGTAGGGGTTTTCGATTATAAATTTTTCAAAAGAATAGTTATACTAGATTTTAAAATTGATTATGGTATTACTATAAAAACCAGTAGCAGCAATTATAAGAAAATTACAATTCCGATGTATTATTTTTACTAGTCGAAAACCACACATTGTACAGAAAACTGCAAGTGCACTAACATTTTTGAGAAACAATGTATTTGCAATGAATTTTTAAAATTTTTTATTACTCTTTACTATTTGGATACGGAAATTAGTACTTGGAATGATTAAGGAAAAATGAAATAATTATTAGATAGAATGTTAAGAGACCAAAAGAGTGACTTACAGAAACTTTTAGTTTAATTATGTTAATAGATCAGTTTATAATTATGACAAAAAAACCTGTTAAATATTTTTGAAGAATAATTTGAAGTGGTTGAAAAGTTATTGAAAGAAATTGAAAATGAAATAAATGTAATTAAGGACACAGACATTTATTACAACAGGAATGTAAACAGACCAGTATCTACATAAATAAATTTGTACTAATAGACGGTTTTTATGATTCTTTGAATATTTCGTAAAATTAATTTTTGAAATTTAAATAATATGTTAACTTAGAATTTTACTTATTGTTAAGATATCATTCGGTGGTTTAATGTTATATTTAGTTACAAATCGGTCGGTAGCTGTTATAAATAATTGATTTACTTGAACATAAAAATAGTTTCCTGCAACTTTTTTTAACTGATTATAACTACTGAACTTATTGAATATAAAGAATTTGTGTCAAAGATTAATTATATAGAGTTCAATTTTTTTTTTGCAGAATATGATTGTGAGATCTGCATTTTCTACCAATAGTATAAATTTTCTACATTATGCGGTGTATAGAATAAAGTTTGACGCCAAGGAATATCACTTCTAGAAAGGACTGAGAACAATCATGTTAATTATGAATAATATATATAACAATGTATGTGCAATTTAAAATAATATATGGAAAAGTAGGCCTGCAGTGCGCAGGTCATGCATAGAATATTAATAATGTTTTGCATGGTTTGTTTTAAACACCGTCTGTGGATTAGACAGTTTTCATATTATACCCGTGTACATTACTTGTTAAGGAATTATTTAAAAAAAATTCTGATCATCTGCATTATTTAGTATCTGTGTATATATATATATATATATATATATATATATATATATATATATATAATCTACGTATTATGTGTTTAGTATTATTTTGTGTGTTGTTTAGTATCTGTGCTATTATGAGGAAAACCGTATAGTTTAATTAAAAAATTATTATCTATTACAGTAATTTGTAATATACAGCCTTACCTCTAGTTAATGAAGTAGCTAAATTCAGGGGAGAAAAAAGTTCGCTAAGAAGAAAATTTGTTAAACAGAGGTTCCTCTTTTACGATGGTTTAGAAACCGCTCAAAACAAATTTTACATTCAGAAACACTGTATATTATTAAAAAATAATTATTCACATTTTTTTTGTAAATTAATATTTATTTATATTATAAATCTCACCCATCAAAAGGAAATCGGTAAGGAAAACAAGGGGGAAAACCCTTGTCCAGGAATACATAGTATTTTCAACTTTAAAAAAATAATTCTATATTATATTTATTAAATTTTTTAATTGCATTTCCTAATTTTAAGCGGATAAGTAATTTTTAACATACATTATTTAACTAGTAATTTTAGGCATATACTACCACATGCGTCCTTAAATTTACTCGTAAATACTGATAAAATCTGTTAATCTTGTTTGACTTTTTTGTTTGAAAAATTACTGCAATTTTATTGCTCTAGGTGAGTTAGGACCCAGGTAAAGCCGGTTCAAGGTCATTGATTACCATACAATTTGCTTAAAAAGAGAATAATTTCCAGAAAAGTTTTAAAAACAGAGATAAAAAAATCAAATCACAAGAGAAAAAAAATTCGTTAAACAGAAAAGGAACTTCTCTATTTGGATGTAACTTTACGAAGAAATTAATAAAATGTTCTTGGTTCCCCGAAAAAGTTCGCAAAATGAAGGTTCGACTGTAAATCGTATATTCTCGTGTGTAAGCCAATAGTTTTTTAAACTTCTTTAAAGTTAAATTAAGGGGGTTGACTTATATACTGATCCGGTAATCTCCGAAAAAAACGGTTAAGGTGAAATGTTTTTTCAAGCACTTACTGTTTACCACTCTTAAGAGGTTTTAATCTAAATATTTGGGTGTTTTGAATGAAACTTTTATTCTAAAAGAAAAATAATGTCACATAAATCTTTCAAAGTTGCTGTCTGAATCCGAGTTTTCGAATAGATCGTAAAACTCACATTCGCTCATTGGGATAACTGAATGCGTATGATCCTCATGCAGATAATTCTCTCTTTTAGGCATAAAACACAGGTCGACACAATAGTTTCCGCTTATTAAAAAAAACTGTCTTAGAAAGTATGACTAGCACAGATAAAGTAAAAGACAACATATTATTTGAAAAATATGATAGCATCAGACCGCCTAACACAAATAAAAATCATCTTTGGCGTCTAGCGTTTTACTTTACAGAAATTTTATTAGAAAACTTTTCACCATTTGATAACATTTTCACTCTCATGGCAACATGTTTCAAATTACAGTTGATTAAAATTCTTTTTCAATTCGGCTTGCATACGGGTTTTGAGTTTTGGGTAAGTTTCTATAGAAAAACTGCACTTAAGGCTTGCACACAGATAGGCTTATAATCAGAAATATACAATAGTCCAAATATTATAAGGATTATATTCAATAAAAGAATGTCAAGTTCTACGGTTTTATTCTAAATTTAGTTTAGAGTTATAAATTCATATTCGAAAATTTCAACTAAAGTTGATGAGAAATTTGAGAAATTAAAAAAAAAATTACTAATTTTCACTTATCAACTGAGTTATTCCGCTTCGAAATATTTTGTAAATTAAAATGACATCATTGCAACAAAAAAGTTTTCGAAACAAAAAAGTAAATATTTTGTGTTAAATTTGCATTTTTTACTCGAAAAATAAAACTTATTTTTGTGCCGAAATTCTAAATATAACATCAAATTTTAAGCGTCAAGCCTAATAAATTAAGAGACAAGGAAGTTACTTATTACTGAATTATAATGAGATATTACTTCAATAAAGATTTCAAAATATCTTGGTGAGATCTTTCGAAACAGAATGCGACATCTAAAAAATTTAATTAAAACATTAATAAAATAACAACTTAAAAGTCGTCTGCAAGAAAATCTTCCTTTCTTTCTTTTAAATATTTTATGGATGCATGTTTCTATAGATATACAGTATTAATATTTATTAATATACTGCTTCTCCTTTTGTTTGAGAATTATTTTATTTTCTTCTGTAATACACTTCATAGTGACTTAGCTTCCAATCCGTATAATTTAGGCAGTAATTTAATATCTATTTATAGCTAAATATATAATTTCATGTTAATATGAAAATTAAAAAAAAACTTATAATTAAAAAAAAACAGTTCTTTCACATTGCTTGTTAGTTTCAAAAATGTTCAAAAAATTTAAAATACGGAAAATACATAGTATTTAATTTCACGAGTTATTGGGTATAAGGGAAAGTTCTGTCATTTTTGAACACATGCACTAATATCAGCGTTTCTCAAACTGTGGGGTGCGCCCCTAGGGGGGGCGTGATATCTCTGCGAGGGGGAGGGGCGCAACCATATTGAAAAGTCGAAAACAAAATATTATTAACAATTATTAATTTACTGAAAATAAACAAACAAAATACATTCTAACATAAAAAGAAATAAAATACACATTTGAACTGATATAATACACATACAAATGTATCAGTCCTGTACACAGTATTATATAATTCATTTAACAATACTAAATTTAAAAAAAGTTTAATGATCACCATTGACCCCAGGAGCTTGTCATGTATATTGTATAAAATTATATTAAAAAATTATCAAAATTATAATAAATCCCTTAACTATCGATTGAAAGTTTCGTCTTTGTTCCCCAATGCCACCGTTTTCCACGAAAACGCGCATATGTGATGTATGGGGGGGGAGAGGAAGAAAATGAATAAATAAGCAAATTCTCTGAAATAAGTAAATCCTTCGCAAACCCTCTTAAGATCTTCTCATTGCATTCCAAAGCCTTTGGAAAATTTTTATGGATAGCAGTGCCCAGAAAAACGTATATATACGTCCGGGGAAATCAACGCTTTGATTGTTCGAGACGTTTATATACGCCAGTGGTTTTAAGAGGTTAAAATCGTACTGTAGCTTTAGCGTCAAATTATAGTATCATTGAATTCAATACATTGCAATTGTACGGAGGGGGCGATGAAAATTTTGGTTGACCATAAGTATTGAAAGTTTGAGAAGCACTAACTTATATGCATTGTCGATCTTTAGCAAGAATTCATATCTGACTGAAACCGGTCTAACAGTTAGATTAGTATGCTATTGATGATTTAAACACATTTTCTAGCAAAATAGCGTAGAAAAAGCGCACTTTTTATGTTGATTGAGTTCCAAAAAGGGGATAAGATGATGGAGGCAAAAAGAAACTTATGCGACGTATTTGGAGAGGAAGCGGTAACAGATTGGCCATGCAAAAGATGGCTTATGAAATTTTACTTGGGTGATTTGTTTTTGAACGACGAACCCAGATCAGGAAGATCATCACATGTCAAGGAGGAAGTGTTGCGCAGAATGATCAGGACAAATCCTACATTAACTTCGAAAGAAGTGGGCGTCAAGCTTGTAATTCATCAGACTAATGCATTCGATTACATTAAAAGGCTTGGTTTCGTGTTTAAACTCTCTGTTTGGGTGCCACATGAATTAAGCAAAAACAAGTAATATAAAAAAAATCAAGTCAATTACTACTTAGATCAACAAAGAAAAATTTCATTCTTACTTTTATAAAATTTTACTTTTTATTAAATAGTTACAATTAATATAAATATGTATATACATATGACCTAATCGCAACATTAAGTGGTAATTAATTTTTATTAATTATCATTAAATTATCGTATTGTCAACCAACGCAATCGTGTACATAAAATTTCAGTACAACTGAATGCTTTAAAACACGAGAAAAAAACATTTTCAAGTTTTGAAACAAGTCGCCAAAAATGATGCCAACGTGGCTGTATTTGTAATTCTTTAAATAATTAGTTTTAATCAATTAATTTTTATTAATTATAACTAAATTATTGTTTTGTCATCCAAAATAATCATGTATATAAAATTTCGGCTCAATTGAGCGCATTAACGATTGAAACGATTGAAAATTCTAAGAAGATGAATAAATAAATAAATACATAGAGAGTGTGAGCTGATAGTAGGAATTGAAAAAAAAAATTAATGGACAGAATTCCGATATGTTGCTCAAACCTTGCTGGTCACAAGAGGGAACCGGTTTTGGACCACTTGGTGACTGGAGATGAAAAGTGGATGTTGTATAAACACATGGTTAGAAAAAAAAAGCATATGTTTACAAAGGGGAGACACCATCATCCACCTCTAATGCTGGCATGCGTCAGAAGAAGGATACGTTGTGTTGTTGGTGAGACAGCAAGGTACAGTGCACTGTGAGCTACTGAAAGAAAATGAAATGTCCATTACTGTTCGTAACTTGATGTTTCGAATAAAGAAATTCAACATAAATATATACAACAGAGAAAGGGTAGGATTCTTAATCTACACGTGGCAAGAAACACCGCATAAAAATTGCAGATTTGGGTTCGAAAACTTTCCCTCAGCCAGCATATACTCTTTATATTGCACTATCTGATCATTATCTTTTTAAGTCACAGCAAAACTTTATTGATGGAAATAAATATATGAATTATGAAGATATCCAATAACAGTGGAAGAAGTCTTTGCCTCCATAACAGAAAACGTTTTTCCAGGGGGTTAGAACAGCTGCTAGACAATTGTAACTAAAAAGAGGACACTACATTTTAGATTAAATTTTAAATAAAGAATGAAAAAGCAGTTTTGATTTTTTTCTTTAGAGAAAAACGACATAACTTTTCTTTACAATTAATAGTTTCTTTACAAAAATTAAAGTGTCATGATTTGGTTATTTTTATAGCCCTTAAAAACAATAAACTGTGTGTGTGTGGTTATAGGGGACGAACCTTACAAATTGAACAACCTGCTAATATAAATTTCATTTTCGGTTATTATAGAAAGTTATTAGTTTTGACACTAATGTTCATTTTTTTTGCATTAATTAAATACTTATTTAAAAAATCTGACATTATTATTGGACAAAAATGGAAATATTCACGTAAATTGCAACTGAGTTGGCAGTAACCGAAATTCTTTGAAGTTTAAAAATTATTAATTTACTTAAGATTCGGGAAAAACTATAATATTGTAGAAGAATCGTTAAGTAAAATAAACCGAGATACTTAATTTAAAAAGTTTCAAAACTCATACTCAAATCATGTTTTATAACAGAAGTTAATATAGTATCGATTTTAAAATCATCTCTATCTTAAAAAGTATGAATAGAGACTTTCTTGTGTAATTTTTCTACTTCTACATTTTACAATAATTTAGTATGGGTTAGCTTTAAAAGTCTTTTTAGTCTTTTTTTTTTATTCAAGTGAGAATATTAGAATGCCAAAGTTTTTAAAAGTATTTTTAAAAATGATAGGACATTTTCCGTGTTTAATGTAAAACAAAAAAGTTTTCCATTGTTCCTTATAGATTTGATCACAGTGCAATAAATAATAAATGGTCGATATTATTCCTTATCACAAATAATAGTGTAATGGTCTCCCCAAAGTCTGTTTAACTCCTAGGACTCCGTACTAGAGACTCAAACGCAACTTAACAATGTTAGTCGCGCGCACGACAAAGAAAAACATAAGAAATAACTACAAACATAATTAATTAATTTAATTGCTTGTTTTCCATTAACCTTACTCAAGGTATACAAAGAAAATCAAAACTTAGATTTAAATAACCCAAAGCGCTCTTATCTGTAATATTGACGAGCAATCCTACACTATAGCTAACGCCAGTGTTTCTTAAACTGTGGGTCGTGATAACCCTAAAGGGGGGAGCGAGCATATTGAAAAGTCGAAAGCAAAAGACTATTTAAAAAAATTATTAATTTACTAAAAGCAAACAAATAAAAAATAAAATACACATTTACACACTGATATAATACACTTATAAATATTATATCAGTAATGCGCAATGAACTTTATAATTAATTTAATAGTACTAAGTTTTTTTTAAGAACAAGTTTAATAGTTACCAGTGTCCCCATAGGCTTGTCATATATAAAATTAAAAACAAAAATTAACACTTATCTTGATAATTTGTATGGTTTATTATTAAACCCTCAAAAGCTGATTAAAAACTACATGATTCGTTTCCCAAAGGCACCGTTTAACATGTGTCTGGTGTCTTGGTGTAGGGGAGAGAAAAGGAATATATAAATAAGTAAATCCTTCCAAACACTGTCAAATTCATTTTATTAAATTTCAAAGCCTTTGGAATAATTTTATGGATAACAATGCACACAGAAAGAAAATCAATATTTGGAAAGACGTATATATACGTCCGGGACACTTAACACACTGGTTGTGCGAAACGTTTATATACGCCGGTGGCACTTAAGAGTTTAAAGTCGTACTATGGGATTAGCTTCAAAGTATAGTATTATTGAATTATAAATACATTGCTATTGTATGGAGGGGGGCGATGAAAATAATGATTGGATATTGAATATTGGGCCACAAATATTGAAAGTTTGAGAAGCACTTGCTTACGCTAAGATAAGGAAACTATAGTTTAAATAGAATGACTCGGATCCTAAGTTCGGTAAAATTCATCCAAGAACCTCCTAAAATGCACTCTCTCAAAGCAAATAAATTCTTAAGTTTGGGCAAGACATTACTATCTCGTGTTGTCAATTAACTGTAACTCTAACCGTGTAACTACTAAACATAGAAATAATAAATAAATCTTTTCTATTCTCATTCACTTCCTTTTATACCTTAAAATTAACTTGTACATTCCCTTTACAATGTAAAGAGGTGTCAGTTTAAGAAGGAACCTCGCGAAATAGCCCACTACACAGCTTTTCAAAAGGTCTATTTTAGTATCATAGTGTAAGTAAAATTGCATTTATGCGTGCTAGATGCATATTTGACTAATCTTTAGTTTAACAATATTCTCTTGTAGGTTTTGGAAACCATCAAAAGAAATTTCCAAAAAATAGTATTTTAAGTTTTAGTATCCTGTACTATTGAACAATGTTAGATACATTCTAAATTCCGCTTTTGTAAACTTCATTATGCGTAATCGCTTCTTATTTAGAAACGTATTTGGCATCAATGAGGGACATTGAAAACAAAAGTTTATCTTAAAACGTTTATACTGAAAGAGATACCGTAAGACATATATATTATTTCCTCTCATCAATTAAAAATACCCACTTCTTCAAAATTGGTTCCAATTCGTTATATTCTGTTTAAAAGTGTTACTATCATGCTTTTCTGAATTATTTGGCAATGACTTTAAGGAAATAGAATTTTTTGTCCTATAACACGTTTTATTACTGAAATGTTTGTTTTTCGATCATCTTTTTTCTATGATTTTGAATAAGTTAAGGATGAAATCTATTTTGGAAGTGAAGGTATACGAGTACATATATATTTGTGAAAAAACATGATAGAATTCTAAAATTCAAAGTAAAGATCAAATATTGATATTTTACTTAAAAATTATTAAATGACATTATGTATTATTTTACGTAAGAAATAACAGTATTTCCTATTATAAACTCCACTTTAATTTCCTTTTTTCAAGATGTCAAAATGTTCAAGTGTTAGACAAAAGTAATTATAAAACGTACGAATCCTCCTCAGCTTTTGAATTTCTCCTCGTTAAACTCTCATTAGGAAATGCCTTTGTATCCTTCTGATGTTGCATTAATCAGACACACAAAGGCTTTGGAAAGAACTTGGTACTAAGGATAAGATTTCTATTCTAATTTAAAGTAAGAACTTTAGTCGTTGTGATATATAAATGTATAATAGCAATGCCTTCCCATGAATTAAATATTCAAATTGCTACATCGAAATTAAAAATTGAGACTTAATCTATCCTTATCTATAGGTTTATGACGGACAAATTTCATTGCTGCAAACTCGACTATAAATATCTATTCATTGTTTGGAAGAACACTATTTTCTCTGAAAAGCTTCGGCGTCTAAGAGAAAGAGTGAAATTGAAGTAATTGATTATATTAATAATTCGTTTTCATATAAAACGAAAACTAAAATGGTAATCTATTAAAAAGAAAATAATTAAATCTTGTTCTTGTTTATTATATCTGAGTAAATTCTTTGCTCAGACAATTTTGAGAGAGATATATTATTTTTAGTATTAAACAGTTATAACACTAGAATATCCATCGGTGTCTATTTGACACCGACATCTGTTTACTTTGTTCTCTTTTCCTTACTTTTGTAGGAAATTTGAAAATTTATCGTGACTTTTAATCATTTTACCTGGCAATTACACAGAACAAGTTTTGTAGTTCTAGGTTAAATTGAAGTGATTTTCCAAATAAATATACGTAGAGCGTCTGCTGATGTCATTTCGACACCAAGGCAATTTATCATTAAAAAAAGCTGTCGTTCCTAAGTGGATAAGTGTCCGCTAAGTGGATAATATGTTACACAAACTTCCCAAAGTTCTATCGCAGATTTTTTGACCTTGAATACAGTGTTATTGAGTTCACACAGTGAAAATAAATCAATTATACTGAAATCATTATGTCTAAGTGTTTCGTTACATAGTATTTGCTAATCTGTTTAAGAAAAAAATTCATTCGATTTTCGAATTTAGTGCAGAGTACACGCCATGAAACGATGGCTCTTAGAAAAGTTCTAACCCCTGATGAAATTGCTAATTTGTTGTGAGAGCCTTTTGAGAATGAATTGACTCTAATTTAGATTCTGATAAAGACATAAGATTGAATGAAAGTGACTGTGAAGAATCTGATGAAAGTGCAGATGTAATTTATAATATTCCAGTAAATCCTGATATATATGTCGCTAGGTATTGCACAGAATAGATACCGCATAATAGTAATGTTCCTGGCAGATTTACGACTCGAAATGTTTTGCGACAAAGCATTGGTCCAAAAAGCTTCGCGAAACGTCAGTTTTTTATGATATAAAGGCTCAAAATACATGATAATTACAGGAAATAATAGTAAAACGTGTTAAAACTAAACCTTACTGAACAGTAGTCCAGCAATTATTTAGTTAAACCAATTACTTTATATATTTTATATTGCGGTGTCAAAATGACATCGATGGACGTTTAAGGGTAATCGAAATCTGGGACGTTCTAGTGTTAAAAAGCAAAAATTTAATAAAAAAAATTATACTTTAAAATTAAATCTATCTTACAGAATGTAGCTTAATTCTTTATGTACCGCATTATGATTTACTGCAGTTTTTTTCATGCAATATTTTTTTTGAATCACTACATTGAAAATTAAGAGATATACATAAAAATGCTCAACTTTGGGAAATTTAACCCATTAGAGCTAATTAATAAATTAAATATAATCAGCTGTAAAATTAATTAGATACACTGTTCACTTAAAATAAATAGTCAAATCGTTTTCTAATATCTTCATTTACATACAAAAAAATAAGACACATTTTGACATTAACTATTTTTTCGGAACAAAAATGACAATCTTCGCAATGGGCTGAAAACGCCGTCAGCTGAAAACGCAATTTCTGCTTTAAAACTATTGGCCTTCCCCGCTAAAATACTCATCATAGAACCCATGCTGTCAAATAGTATCTTGGAAGAATGTATTTCGAAGAATATTCCTGCTAAGTATCGTTAGAATATTCGTAAAAATGGTTATTCTATGTAAATTTAAAGTGAGTGGTACTTATAAGTACCGTCGGTAGATAAAGGGTTAAAACGCATTAAAACTTTTTGAATGCAAGGTTAACAGATAAATACCTTAAAAAAATTATTCTTATAAGTACCGTCGGTATATAAAGGATTAAGTAGACGATTCAAGAATAATTTTTAAATATGATAAATAATCATCTGTGTCACCGTCCAATGCTACATTTTTTTACATAGTTGCGAGCAAGAGATGTATTGTGAGGGGGGGCGAAAGAAAAAGCAGAAATAAGCAAATTTTCTCTGAAATTGGTAAATAATCCTTCGCAAACACTGTCAAGGTAATTTTAGCAGCATAAAAAAGAATCATATTTTGGAAGGACGGCTATATCCGTCTGGGTTACATAACGCACTGGTTGAAAAAGAAGGATATACACGCCAGTGGCACTTTCGGTGTTAAATATTTAGAAAGGCGTTAGTACCTTTTATGGAATTTACACTGAAATTATAGAACTGCCTAATTATAATATTTCAATTGCTATCAAACGTCCTACTATATCCTTCTAAAGCTCTCGATTTCTGCGTGTTGTTAATTATACACTATTATCAAAATTAAATAAATTCAAGTTTTTTGAAGAACGAAGTATGTAGACTTCTGGAGTATCCGAGTTTTGTATTCATAGGCATAATAACGCTCACTCTCCTTTGTACTCCTACCTCTAACTCATTTGTGCTCCTACCACAAACTCATTTGTACTCATATCCCAAACTCCTTTCTACCCAATGCTCAAGCACTTTTGTACTCGTAGCTAAAACTCGTTTGAGCGTATAACTGAAGAATGCTCTAAAAACACAAGGATGAATAAATTTTAAATATTTGCAGACTATAAAATTAATTATTTAAACAATACAAGTGGCCTTATAACTCGAAATAAGTGAACACTATTATCTATTATTTAATTAGCAATTTAAGTTATAAAATAAGTACCAAAACATTCGAATGAAACGAAGTCGAACCTGATTACCCCTATGGGATTGACACTTGCTGAATCGTTTGTTTACATGTCGAATTATCAACCTTCGAATCAACAGAGAAATTTCAGAGAATTCTGTATTCAAACCTACCTTTATCTGACACAAAACCCTCCAGCGATCCCCAACATAAATCTCACCATTTCGTGCGTGTGGAAGATTAAACGGAAGACCATGCTAGCGAGGAATATTCTGTGAAGCCTGCTGTTTCGTGATAATCCCAGCTGAACCTGCTTCCAAAGTTGCCCTATAATAAATGGGAAGCAAAATAATACACTTTTGTTCCACCAATAATATCATCGTTCTAATCTAGCATCAGGTTACACTAGATCTCCGCCGTTTTAATTTGAAATCTGTTATGGAACCTGTTCTACTTATCATGAACCGAATTTATTGTTATTATTACCGTAAGTACGAGATAATGAGAGAAAGGGTAATTTGTCTGCGAAGGGTTGTTTTGGGGGAATTCTGTGAAAATGGTACTTTCGTGTTTCCTCAGTAAGTGAAATTGGTATGATAGAAATGTCTTTGTATAATGCCTGTTCGATGATGTTAATTAGGGAACTGATGTAATTATTTTAAACGTTCTTTTTCCCTATACGCTTACACCCAAAAATGAACGATTTAATAAAATACTTGAGTTTAGAATTTTTTTTTATCTTTATATTTACATTGTTACTTTTCAAATAAGGAATTAAAATTCTGCATCATTATCAACAAGCAGTTTGCTTTAACCCCTTAAGTGGTCAATTTTTCTGCACAAAATGCTCCAAAAAAAAAGGAATATTTATTGCAAATAACTAAGCGGAATACTTAACAGATTGCGAAAAAGAAAGAATTTTTTTTAATTTTGAAATTTATAAAGTTTCCCCACTGTTTGTTATTTTATAATCGTGGAACAAAAAACCCCTAGATGTGTAGCGTAATATTTATAAATGTTAGCGTAATATTTATTAATTTAAATATTTGGTTTATTTACGCCACAGCTATTAATTATAGAAGTTATTAAAATTATTGGTTAGTTCATTAGATTCCAGAATTTGATATTTGTGAGGGAGGAGATCACAACCGTTTTGTTCAATATTTTCCAAGAGACTTCTACCTTTTCTAGGGTTTCGAGATGGTAGCGGATGGCAATTTACACTCGAATTACATCTGACTTGTGCGTGGAGGGGAGGTTTCTCGTGGTGCCAAAGGTTGCCATGAAAATGACAAAAGACAAGAGATCGCAATATTTTAAGGGTGCACGTAAGCATAGGAACGAGATTATCCTATACGCAAAAAGATGTCGACTTTTCAGCTGTGTGACACGAAAGCGTCACAGCTTTTTATGCGTGCCTTCTGCATGGTATGAAGAATGTTTCATAGACCTTAAGAAATTTTTTACCGTAGTTACAACGAAATATTTCAGGCTTGTTCCTCGTTTTCAAACAGTTGAGGATTTTGTGTGAGTGCACACACAACTACATCTACACGCAATTTGAAACATGGTGTAATACTAATTCTTACATTAAATGGGACGGAGATAATATCGACTTTTTTGGTTTATCTCTCCATTTTCATTTCTTCTCAAGCAACAAATTGCACACTGCCTTGCCAATCTGTGTTGTTTATCGAAGCTTTTCAAGAATCAAAATTACTGCCTTCTAAGAAAATATCCTGCCTTCATCACAAAAAAGAATCTCGGACGAGAATAATTTCAGTACCTTGTACAAACTGCATCTCTTAAAAACATTAGGAATAATAATCCGCTATAAGATCAAAAATACGAGCAAATCACAGATTGTGGTTAGGTTTCGGTAACTCGTACGTGTATGAGAGCAAACCAGTTTTAACTGACTTAATTTGTATTACCAAGCATTCTCCTTAGCCATTTTATGTTACAATATTTCCGTTTGTTTAATTAAGCTTAAATTGTATTTCCCGTCCGTTGATATTTTTATCAAATGTTGATAATTGAAAACTAATTAACGCCTATGATTAAAATTTAAATGAAAGCCAATTTATTGGAAACTATTTTAAGCAAACAATTATGAATATAAAAGTTTCAATAAAATTAAAATTCTCTTATTAAAAATATTAATTTAACAAGGTTCAATTATAAATAGTTTTACAATTCTGGGAACATTAATTGCTTTGGATCTAGGATTAACATTTATTCAAAATAAATATATAAAAACAATTGTACAACACTCCAGTCTAGTGAACATTTACTATAATTATGTTCATATATAATTAGAAATATAATTAATTCGTTTAAATTAGCATTTCTCTAGAGTTACACGGGTTATATATTGGAAATAAACTTTATTATTTTGAGCCGCGGTCAAGTGCATAGTTTCAATACGGGGATAGCTTGATACATGTCTTTAAATTTCAATTAGATGGCCCGTCATATCAATCTTTAAATTTTCACGTCGAGTTACTAAATGATTACAGAGCGCAGCTTAATTTAGCATGCATAAGCCGCCATTGCATTACACGATAGTCTTTAGAGAAATCAGGACTAAAACCTATAATTGATTTCTTAGTTATTAGAATCTTGAGGATTAAATCAAAAAATGTTTTCACTTAAAGTTATAAAATATTAGAAGGATTCGAAGTTTTTAGTAAAAAATCAAAGTTTGATTTCGTGAACATTAAGGGAAGAGTTATTTTGATATTATTCTCAATTCAGCTTTAACTAATTTATTTTTTTTTTTTTCTTTAATATCTGTTTTGCATCTCAGCTTTTATATTTCTCAATCTTAAGGCCTCGGTATAATAATAATAATAATAAACGCATGAGTTAAACAGTTACATCAACATATGTTTAAACTGTGAAAAAGTTTTTCTATTCCTAAAAGTATTCTAAGATTTAATTATATTGTTCAAGATTACGTTAAGCCAAATCGAAACAAACTTGTTAAGAAGAAATTTAAGAATAAAAGAAAAAAAATTATATTACATAGTACTTTTAAAATGGTTTCATGTTCCAACAATGATAGTAAGTTCTTCGCAGCATATTTTTAATAATTATAAATAGTAAAACCATTATTGCAAGCTTATCTAGTCACGTATTACTTATAATCGAATAACAAAGCATTTGTTGAGAAGTTGATAATATTTGGCTTGTTGTGTGTAGCCAAAAATGAAAACAATTTACTATAGGAAAAAATTACAAGAACAAATATTTCTTAAAAGAGGTTGTAGAAAGGTTCTAAAACAGTATAATTTAAAATAACTGAAACAGATTTCGTTCCGTCTAAAATTCCCTTTGAAGAGGAAAAATGAGAAGTAGCAGTAGCTGCATGTTTCTTTCTTTTATTTGCTTCAACTGAGTGGCAACATAGTGTAATATTTTTGTTTTCTAAAATACAAATGGACATGCTTTGAGAGTTGTTAGTTATATTATTGTGAATACCCACAGGGAGAGAGAATTACTTTTAGAGATGATGAATTAAATTAATGATGTATTAAATGAGTAATGATGTGTGTGTGTGAGTGAATACAGTGTCTTTTAAAAGTTTTTACGGCCTACTTTTGAGTTTGCTTACTGAAGTACACACTTTTCTTGAAAGATAGAAGAGAAACTTAGCAACGAATCATCAAATAATGTTTTACACAACCTTCCATGTATATATAGGTTCAAAGCATATGATATGAAAACACTGTAACGTTTCCGCCACGCAGCTGTGATCGGCGTCTTTGTGGAAATAATCACCACACGTGCAAAGAAACTTGCGCAACTTTGAATTATTGTGTAGTACCATCTTGAATCGCCCGTCGACATTTGACATCACGAGGGATCCTTTTCCTGCCACTTGCAGGATGTAACGAGATTCTAAAAGGCGCAGGCCCTCTAAACCATGAGCAGAGAGAGGGAGAACCAGGGGCAGATGCTTTGAACCTTCAAGTGAGCGGCCTCCTAAAAGGAACCCTCTTCTCCCAAACCACTGTTTTGAACTCCAATAATCTTTCAATAAGTTTAATAACTTGAATGTATAATCTGTAAATAATAGCTGTGACGTAAAAAAACTAAATATTTAAATTAATCAGTATCCCGCTACCGTTATTTATCTCAAATATCACAACATGACTGTTATACATAATCGTATACTTGTATATATAGTTTCATTGATAAATTCCATATTTTATGTGAAGAATACTTTGATTTATGTTTTCAAATACTACATAAATTGTCCTTAAACTAAATGATTGCAAAGTATTTAAACTACAAACGTGTTTAATGATATTTCTTTTTAAAACTAATTTTAGTGCTAAAAATCAAAGTAACCTACTGAAATGCTCTCTGGAGTTTAAGCTCGAATTAATATATTAAAATACCTTTAAAAATTTATCGGTAACATATGAAATAATTAAGACTATTTCCTTATAACAATTTTCCTAAATTGAATACTAGTACTTTTTAGTATTTTCCAGCCCTTTCCAACAAAATGCATTGGAATGCGTAAACCTCTGTAATTCATTATGCATGCAAGTGCGGATAATCTTGATTGACAAATGAACTACTCCATTAAGTGGGATTACCTAAATTTGATTAGGCTCAGCTTTTGAAAATGGCGTAGACTTAACTCTAAGCGAAAAGTTATCCCTCCGTGTAAATGATTAATTACTTGTTAATTAAGCTGTTTTGAATGATTATAAATCATTTCCTAATAATACAAATAAAGGAATACACACGTACTTTTCTTTTGAACTAATACTATTGATCTTTGTGATTCTGAACAGATTTTCTTACTTTTTCTTAAAATCGCTCTTATAAAAGCTTTTACATAATAATTGTTTTACAATTATGGTACGACATAATTATAACAATTTTTATATGATAAAAGTGACATAGTTATAAAATCTTTTTTCATTTTAATTTCCTTTATAAAAATCATCAATTTTTTTTTCTAATTTTTATGCTGTGTACACTATTTGATTTTTTGTTTATCATTCAGTAAACTGGATGCTTTATATATTTCAATTCGAGTTTTGCTTTTTAAACGAGAATACATGTTTTTTGTTTGTTTGTTCAATGTTAAAAATTCTAAAGGTTTGTTTCTGAGATTATAGTCTTTTTTTGTGTATATTTGTTTTATGTGTTGTTTCTTGTATGTCTTTGTATGGATTATGAACAATTTTCTTGTTATGTGTGAATATCTTACCTTTAAAGCTTCAAAGTCGTTAATGAGCAGAGTAACTAGCTAATCTAATGATTAATGAGATTGTTCCGTTAAAATATTGAATAAAGCGTTTTCTGTATTTTAACTAGTTAATCTTCACATTAGATGTTTCCGTATCGTTAAAACTCATAAGTTTGTTTTTTATGATAAGGATGTGATGTTATGATGTTTAATAAATTGATGATAATTATATGAAAATTATTTAATTAATTAATGTGACATGTAGTTAATTAATTTCAAAAACATTTTTTCTCATTGTAGAATTTTTTCATACAAACACACATTTTTAGAATTCATTTTTAGTTTTTACAGAGAAATATCTACCTGTATATGTATATGTAAATATATATATATATATATATATATATATATATATATATATATATATATATATATATATATATATATATATATATATATATATATATATATATATATATATATATATGTATATATATATATTGGGGTGTTCTTATTGGTTTCACGGGATAGTTATTAAAATAAATGAGAGGTTCTCATGGACTTGACAGCAAAGAGGTTTCTTTTGGTAGGCAATTCTAACGTTTATTTACGAGTATAATTTCTAAACTAAAAACTATTCTCTACAGAAACCGCTACATAGGACATAACGTTCACTCGCTTCGTTTCACGTCGTTTCAATTTTTGCGACCGTTCTCCTCAATCCTTTGTTTACAAAATCTAGCTTCACATAGCGGACGCTAGAAGGCGCAACATATATATATATATATATATATATATATATATATATATATATATATATATATACATGCAGGATATCCCAAAATGACCGCATAATTTCTGCACACCTAGATTCCTCGTCGGGAGTACATAAAAACTGCCCAAAGAAGCCTTCCTGTACGATCCATAGTTTATGAGAAAAATACTGAAAAACAAAGTATGAAGTCACTGCCGGTGTAAGAAAAAAACATATGTAAATAGAGCGGTATATATGTATATATAAACAGAAGTATATGTACAATTTAAGGCAGATGTTCAAAGTGTCCGCCGTGCATGTCGGTCCAGGAACTCTTAAGCACGCCATGGAGGGGCTGTCATCACATGTCGCAGCACGTGGGGTCCACCGAAGTACAAGCAGCATCCAGACGAGCAACTAAGCCCATTTTTTGTTGTCACTACGTCTCGATACACCAGTTCCTTGAAATAGCCCCATAGGAAAAAGTCCAACGGTGTAACATCTGGCATATGTGGAGGCCATGGAACAGGAGGTAACGTCCCTGACGTCCGATCCAACGGCCGGGGTATACGATTTCCAGCCAATCACGTACAGTAGCAAAGAAATGTGCCGGAGCCCCATCATGCTGGAAGCAAAATATTGCCGCTAATGGTATGTCATCGAGGAACTTGGTTAAAATCTCATTGAGAAACACTATGACGCAATATGCGCGGCGAACATTTTAAACATTATCGTCTTTAAAGATATGCAAATACTGTGGTTGATATGTCCAACAAAGTGTTTTTTCTTGCACCGGCAGTGATGTCATACTTTGTTCTTCGTATTTTTCTCGTAAGCTATGGATCACACAGGAACGCTTCTTTGGGCAGTTTTTATGTATTCCCAACGAGGAACCTAGCTGTGCAGAGTTTATGCGGTTGTCTTGGGACACCCTGTATATATATATATATTTCAATTTTTTAATTGATTATTAAGTTGTGATTGATTTATATATATATATATATACATTTACATTTATATATATATATATATATATATATATATATATATATATATATATATATATATATATACAGTGGTGGCAAAAAGTCCAGAACACACTCATTTTTTAGCGTAATTTTATGTTTGACTTCATTTTTCGTTGGGAAATTATCGCACTATCTTAAATATTGTTATTGATTTTAATGTATTTTTTTATGCTGATTTCAAAAATTTACTACTAATTTCTTAATGACTAAAATATTTTTTGTAGTAAAGCTGCCTGAACACAATAATGTAAAATATGTGCAGAATAAAACAATATATAATAACATAATATGCAAAGAAAAATAACACGAAAATTGACAAATACTTTATATTTAATAAGCATTTTGAAAATTACATTGTTGTCACATGTTAGAAAATCAATATTTTATGGGCCAGCCGTTGTTTTAATTACGGCTCTACATCTTTCTGGCATTGAATGCATCAATTTCAAAAGAATACCTTTCGTCACAATATGGTTGAAGGAAAATATTAAAGCTTCAATTAATTCACGTTTGTTTGAAGGCTTTTTCTTTGAAATTTCATAACTAATTTTAAACCATAAACTCTCTATCGGATTAAGGTCCTGGCCAGTTCATTCTATTCACAGTATGGTCTTCCAACCATTTCTGGACTATCTTTGCCCGATGGCAAGGGGCGTTATCGTCCTGAAAAATCCATGAATGATTCCCCGAAATGTTTCTCGCTGTTGGTAGCAATTTATTTTGTAGTATTTCAATGTAATCCATGGCTTTCACTGTTCCGCTAACGATGTGAAATCTTCCAACACCATGAGAAGACATACAACCATACCATTACTTTTGTCGGGTACTTTACTGTGGACTTCAGACACTAAGGACTGAATTCCTCATGAGTGCGTCGTTTTACATAGGCAGTACTTTGGTTGCCATAAATACAAAACTGACTATCGTCAGTAAATATTACCTTTTACCAGTATTTAATAGTCCATAATGAATGTTCACTTGCCCACGTCAATCTTCTCTTGTGTTGAAATTTAGTCAGTAATGATTTTGGGCGCGCTTTACAGCCACGTAACCCAATTTCCAGCAGTCTTCCTCTAACAGTTCTTGGGTACGCACTCACATTTGATGTCAAATTCCATTGTTTCAAAATTTGCGAGTAGTTAAGCTTTCTGTTTGAAAGCAAAAACTTGTCTTCACGTAAAGATGTTTTTCTTGGTCGTCCTGATCTCCCCCTGTCCGCAATAAAATTTGTTTCAGAAAACCTTTTCAAAGTTCTCACAACAGTAGAAAGGCCACATGGTACTTTAGCAGCAATTTCGCGCATAGAATAACCTTCTTCCTTCAAATGTATTATTTTGTACATTTTATTCTCAGGCAGATATGAAAATTTAGCCATAATTCCAATATTTTCCACAAACGCACTTCAAATTGCTTTCAATACACTATTTTCCACAAGCACACAACTGCATTCAATACAATAAACCACGTTTAACCTTTTTCGTTCAATCCTTTTTCGCTACTGATCTTTGATAGGTTGAAATAATGGAGCATTTCATTGGTGGAAAACACCCTCACTCATTCTTACAGTGACCTTGTGCTTTCTTGTCAAGGTTTTTTCAACATATATCAATGAAACTATTTACTTTAGAAGAAATCTACAAACAGATTTGAAATCAGCGTGAAAAAATATATGAAAATCAATAACAATATTTAAGATAGTGCGATAATTTCATAACGAAAAATGAAGTCAAACACAAAAATTATGCAAAAAAATGAGTGTGTTCAGGACTTTTTGCCACCACTGTATGTATGTATGTATGTATATATATATATATATATATGTATGTATTTTATTATGTATGCATTTTATCACTATGTATTTTATTTTATCATACTATATATATAAATATAGTATGATAAAATAAAATACATAGTGAGAAAGTTGTATAGCCTACAATTAAAGAAACTAGATTCCAAGAAAAATATCAATAGAAGATACAGAAAGAGTCTGGACTAAAAATGGAGACCTTTTATGACTTCTAAAGCTATCACTGAATTACGCCAGCGAAAGCAGAAATTTTCGACATAACAGAATATATATATATATATATATATATATATATATATATATATATATATATATATATATATATATATATATATATATATATATGTATATGTATATATATATATATATATATATATATATATATATATATATATATATATATATACTAGCTGGTATACCTGTTCTTCCTTTTGGGTGGACTGAAAAATTAAACAACACAGATTGAAGGATAAAGAAGTTTTTAATGAGTTAATTTTACGTGAATTGCAAATGAAACAAAAAAAAATCTTTTTGCATATCTCAGCTAAACAAAAAAAAAATAGAAAAGAAAAGAAAAACACCTCTGTTAAATTTTAAGTATGTAGATCTAATAGCTGATAAAAAAGTTTTTTTTTTGTTTATAATTCCCCGTAACTCTTGAGGGTCGATTTTTGAAAATAACTCCCTAAGCTGATCTCTGCTCAGCAAAATTAACACACTGTTAAAAGTGTTGCGTAATGAACGCTTAAAATAAAGTAAATAATTTATATCTGAAAGTGTAATACATTAATCTTATTTTTTGTTGTAATTATTTTATGTTAAAATTGTAATATTCGCAAGCAACGCCGTTTCTTAAATTATAATGGCTATAATGGAGATTCAATGAAAAACACAGCGAAATGATAACGATAGTCAAGTTGGCAAATGTCTAGTTACCTTCATAGCTCGAGCTTTATTAGAGCTTTGTAAGACCCGCCGTGTAGGGGCACGATGCACATTAATGCTTTATCTACCGCATTATGATTTACTGTAGTTTTTTTCTTGCAATATTTTTTGGGGATCACAATATTGAAAATTAAGGGATATACATAAACAAAATACTCCACTTTGGGAAATTTAATCCGTTAGAGGCAATAAATTAATAAAAGATATTCCACTGTAAAATTAATTATATACACCATTAACTTAAAATAAATAGTCAAATCGTTTTCTAAAGTCTTCATTAACATACAAAAACATAAGACACTTACATTTTGACACAAACTATTTTTTCGGGACAAAAATAATAATCTTTGCAATCTGCTGAAAACGCCGTCAGCTGAAAACGCATATCTGCTGCAAAACTGTTCGCCTTCACCGCTAAAATACTCATCAGAAGACCCGTGCTGCGATATATCTTGGAAGAGTGGATTTGAAAGAATATTCCTGCTAAGTATTGGTAGATTATTCCTTCTAAGTTGGCGTAGTGTGATAGGAGAAAGGGGTGCCAGCTCTGGTGTCATCCATGTCATTTAACCATGGTTCAAAATTACGTGGTCCGTTGTCAAAAGCCCTCGTGTAGCTGAACAGGGCGACGTTAATATTCACTCACTCCAAAAAATACAGTATAGTTATAATTATTTTTATACTTAAAAAGGCAATATCCGCATATTCAATTAAAATTATAGCGTTATAATTAACTACTAACCACAAACAAACTATGGAAATATGTCCAAATGATATATTGTGAAAGACAAAGTTTATCTACTGTAAGTACCAGAAGCAATAAAAGTATTTATTTTGAAAAATGATCAATTTCTTACGACCAAATGTGCATAATAAAATTATTAAAAACATTTAAATAAAGAGAGGTATATAACAATCACTCCCTTCAAAGCTTAGTTTTATTCTGAAATAAAAAAAATTAGGGATTATGCTGTTTACAGGAATTAATTAAAAGCGAGTGCCTTGCGTAGCCAAAACAAAAAGAGTTCTATCACAAACAAAAGATACATATATGCTGACGTGGTGTTTTTGCAGCGCAAGCCAGAATTGCTTGCAGATCGCAGAATTTTTTCCTACTTGACAAATATCGTTATATTTTGGACACTTTTCACAAATATTTATAAATTATAGCCTGTGCTATAAATTATAGCCTATGTGTTATTCTGATATGTAAGCTATATAACTGTAAAGTTTCATTAAAATCCATTCAGTTGTTTTTGCGTGAAAGACTCCCAAACTTCCTCACAAACTTTCGCATTTATAATATGTATCTAGATATATTATTTGATTCGAGTAATAGAAGCAAATAAAGAGGAAAGAGAACATTGAGACATTAAAACAACGTTTACCCTGCATTCTTAGTCCTAAACTGCCTATAGTCTACTTTTGTATTAATGATGCCATTTTGCACTGTTTTGCTGTATATCTGTATTCTGTTTAGTATTGTAATATTTATTTCAATTTAGTTATATCGTGCACACACACACACACACACACACACACACACACACACACACACACACACACACACACACACACACACACACACACACACACACACACACACACACATATATATATATATATATATATATATATATATCATGTATTGGAGGAATTCTTGGATTGACAGGAGAAATGCAACGGGGGGCAGCCGTTTATCCTATTTTATTTTATTTCAGTATTCAGTAAAGCACTCCAAGTCACACACACACACACACACATGACAAAAGCGAGAGCTCTTTCAGCATTGATCAGCAGCGAGTGAGTCCTTAGTACACGTGTCTTCTTTTATTCAGACGAAAGTAGTAGTCAAAGTTCTTATGCGGGAGGTGGATTGAGTTGTCCTGGTAGGAAGTTTACCCCAACTGACACTTAAAGGGCTGGGGATTCATCATATATATATATATATATATATATATATATATATATATATATATAGCGCTTACATTAAGCAATATAAATAATAGTTTTCAATTCCAAAATATATTAAAAGATTCAAATAATATTTAATTATTATTTTATTTTATATGTGAGCTTCCCATCCTATTTATTTAAGAGAAAAAAATAAACTGAACATGCCATTTTTTTAGAAATTAATTTGAAAATTTTGCACGTGCGACAGCTTATTGATAGCTAAAAAAGACCTTTTCTAGGTGGCTCATAATTCAAATTAAATATTATAATTAAAACATTAACACCTTAAAATGGTAAGCAAATTGATGGCTTTTTTGAAGCAATATATTTAGTATTAATAAGTCAATCCGAAGGTTTTCAATTAGATATGGCTCTCTTTTCAAATATCTAACAATTTATAAAATTATTTGAAATATTCCAGAAATATTTTATTGAACTGGTTTAAATCTTTCGAAAAACTCAAATCAGTAAATAAAAAAAAATATGGTAGACTGTCTACTTACATTGTCAATACTTTAAGTTTGGCCACAAGCGAACTTTGGAATCAATTCAATTGATTGAAGAGATTGAAATTCTTCAATTGAAGAAAACCTTTGGCCCCAGGTTTATTTTCTTTTCGTTTGTTCTTTACTCAGAAACAAATGTTCTTGTTTCTCAAATGTTTACATTGTAAACATTTGATTATTTTCTTTTGTAACCATTTCCAGCCATAGATGAAAATATTTTTTATCCGATGAAAATTTATTTTGAGCTAAATAATTACTAAATCTAAATTATTCAGATTGTTTTTCATTATTATAAAATTATTTTTATTTTAATATCGAACTCTTGCAAAAACAACAGTTATTTTAAGTAAATTATGATTTTAAAATCAAAGAAGCTTCAGTAATTTTTAAATTTAGATAAGTGTAAAATTTCCTCAGAAATTTCTTTAATATTTACTGAAATAATATTTCATCATTTTTTTTACATTTAAATTAATTTCTAAATGTCTATGCTTTTATGAAATATTGTCTCCATAGTAACTATTAGATAAATAATCCAAAAACCAAATGAAAATTAGATATTTATTTTTATTTTACTGAATAGTTTATAATTTCCCAGCTTGAAAACATTAACAAAGGTAAGCCATGTCTTGAACTAAAAATAATAATTTTTAACTTAACAGAATAGTGGGGGTTACGTGGGTTGCCTAATGGTTGGAGCATCGGACTCCGGATCGGAAGGCCTGCCCGATGCCACCCAATAACCTCCGAGTACGTACGGAGTACGTGCTCGTTAAATCAGTGGGTCCGAAAGTCTTGTGGGCGGTCGCAGCAGAAACCACTGGTGCAGGGGCCTGGAAAGTATTTTTCTCCTCTCCAGTTCCATGCCTAAATTTTGGAAGTGGAGATAGGTGGTGTCATCATCTATCGTAAAAATGTCCAATCTGTCTCAGGTTCTGGCAACTTTCATTCCTTCCCTAAGGGAAGGACACGACAACAACAGAAGATTGAAGGAGATGGATAAGAAAATGTAACTTTTAACTAAATATTCACCGAGTTGAAAAATTTCTTAAGATTTAAAACCTATATATACTTCTGAATATACAAATTCCTCATGTTTTCGGCATCTATATAAGTTTTTCTCATGGTTTATCTGTCAATTTTATCTGAAAATGTTGTTATATATCAAGTAAAAAGGAACAGCATTCACGTTACCAGCTTATACGACACAATTTTTACTCTTATCCTAGATTAACAGAAAACTGAAAAGTTTCACAAATACAAAAAAGATGCAGCAACCTTGGGTCACTGACTTTAAAAGTGGCATAGTAAGAATAGAGAACACTTGACGCTATCCATTCGACCAATAATATAGGGGTAAATTACATAAAGGGACTAAATGCAGAAGAAATGTTGCTATTATAGGGGCTGAGTATAAAAGAGCATGCATGAAAGGACAGAAACATATTCACGACATTGTCCTCAGAATTAATTATGTAAAAATTTAACTCACACAACGTTAAGGGACTCTCTGTTGATTTCTTCCCCCTCTCCAACTCCCAGATAAACTTATAAATTTAATTACCATTCCATTATAACTTTTTAAAGCATTAATTGTAAATTTTTAAATCGTGCAAATAAATTGTTAATTTCATTTTATTCTCAGAGCTCAATTAATTCGAACTTGGAATATTTAGAATTAAGAGTTGGTAAGTAAAAACTAAGATGAACTTAGATCGTAATTTTTTCCAAGAGAAAGTTGGAGCTGAAAAATACCTTAATATATAAAAATACCCTTTTTACCTTTATATAATCCTTTCTTTCCTTCAGAAAATGACTGAAGAAAATCACGCTGTAAACATTCAAGCAGCATAAAATCATACTAAATAAAACAATTATATAAAGAACATAGAATCTCTCAAAGCTTTAATCTTTTCCTCCCTTTCTTCAAAGTAATATTTTTAAGCGAAAAATTAAGAATTTTAAAATCAACGTATCAAAGTTCAATACAAACAATAAATGAGACACAAGTATGGTACTTAAGGGAATAATACATAGGAACGGGGCCCTTAATTCCTTAAGGCGAGCGTTTCTCAAACGGTGGTGTGCGCTCCCCTAACGGGACGTGATAACTCTACGAGGGGGCACGAACATATTGAAAAATCGAAAACAAAAGATTATTTTTAAAAAATTATTAATTTAGTGAAAGTAAACAAAATATATTCTGACATAATAAAAAATAAAATTAACATTTGCTCTGATATAATATACTTATAAATGTATCAGTACTGCACAATGTATTTTATAATTAATTTAACGATGCTAAGTTAAGAACATGTTTAATAATTACCAGTAGCTCTCCATGGGCTTGTCATATACATAGATAAAATATTTACAAAAATTAACATTTATTTTGATAATTTGTACGTATTATAATTAATCCTTTAATTGCCGATTTAAAGTTATGCGATTCGTTCCCCTATGCCACCATTTTTCTCGTAAGAGAGCGTATGTGATGTATTGGGAGAGGGGGGAGAAAAATAATAAATAAGCAAATACTCTGAAATAGGTAAATCCTTCTCAAACACTGTCAAGGTCCTTTCATTGCATTTTAAAACCTTCAGAATAATTGTATGGATAGTAGTGAATAGAAAAGATCGTACGTATATATACGCATGTATATATACGTACGTATATATACGTATATATAAGAAATACGTATATATACGCAAGGGGCAATTAACGCTTTGTCTGAACAGACAAAGTTTTACGTTTATGTACGCCGTTTGCACCTAAGAAAGAGTCGTAATGTAGCTTTAGTGTCAAAGTATAGTATTATTGAATTCAATACATTGTTATTTGTATGAAGGGGGATTCGATGAAAATTATGTCTGAATATTGGGCCACAAATATTGAAAGTTTGAGAAGCACTGCCTTAAAGCAATTGATACACTACTTTTAAGCTGAGTGCTATAATATTTTGTTTTTGTACAGGAACACATCGATAAAGTTACTCATAGACATCGACAGCCCACATTTACATCCACTAGCACACCTTTGTTCAGCTTTCGCATGAAAGTTATTAATTTTTTACCTTTATCTTGACAAGCTGATACGTGAAGTTGTCCTACTTCTCGAACTACACAGTCCCATATCTTTCCGTGAATAACGACACTATCCAAAGTACCTAGAGTTATTCTTTCTCATCTCGCATACAGTTAAGGTATCCGACTACTTGCGACAACTTTTTTTTGAAAAAAAGGAAATATGGAGATCTTTTTGTAATTTTTATATTTATATAGTATATTTTAAGGAAAAAATCCTAAAATTGGTAAAAGAAAAAAAAATTATTATTATTAAAATGGGAAAAAACTAGTAAAAATGTACGAAAAATTACATAAACGGGGCCCGCTCTCTACAAAGATTTTATAAACAAATTCTCAATTTTTCAATTTTTGATGTGTTACTTTGTTATTCCTGTTTGAAGTGATCTTCACGATAAGAAATATTTTAATTTTTACAAAAACTAGAGCACTTTATCTAAGTCATTATACGAAATAGCTTAAAAAAACATTGACTATATTCACATAAAGAGCTGCAAATTTTGAAATAAAACAGTGATTGATAAATCTGAAAATCAAAACACTTCTACTGTTACGCAGAACATAAGCAAAAAATTTCAGCTAATTATTTTCAAAACTTTTTGAGCAATCGCGGTCCCCGTTTGAGTTTTTCGAAAAAAAACACGTTTCGCGTAAAACGCATTTTAAAGTTTGACATGTTGTGTAAAGTTATGGCATTTGCTTTTACTAAAACGCTTGTAGTTTTTGTTCTAGTGGAGGAAAAATAAAGTACTTGGTATTGTTATTAAGTTAATAAAATGGTCTATAAAATAAAATCATAAAAATTTTTGCCAATTTTTGAAAAAAATCATGGTTTTAGGGTAGTCGGATACCTTAAGACATCTCTCAGTATGACTTCTCCATTTTGAGTTAATAAAAAATTCTAAAACGAACGCTGTTCTCTTTCAGCTGCTGATATTCCGGAAGCTTTTCAAGCTTATTCTTACTAAAGTTAGTTCACTTTTAACGTTTACAAAGAATTTAAAGATAAAACAAAATGCATGCATGAACTTAAGTTACAAATTACAAGCAGACATGAGTAAAAGACTAAGATGCCTATAAATTATCTTAAAGTTACTTTTATTTTTTAAAAAAAATTCGTCACACAGAATCTAAAACAGAAAAAATAATTTTTCTTTGCTTAAGCATTCTTAATTCTGCACAATCATTTATTCTTAAATTATCTTCCTTTTTTATCTTTGATATCAAACTCAAATATTATAGCGATCGAAAGCTTAAGAATTGCTGATGTAGAATCATGGAATTTTTAATTCCCTAACAAAATCCATGCTCCAACGCTCCTTGTGTCTAGTTCTTACTAGCCTTTCTCGTTAAGGTCTGTCCGGAAATGTCATGTAACAGTCGTCACAAAGAGTAGTATAAAAGAAAAGCTTGAGCTGAACTGCTCATCTATACATTTAGTATTCACTTATTGGTGTACCCTAAGAGTAGTACCTATGTGAGTATATCTCTTATGTTCAAGGTAAAAAGGCAGTAAGTAGAAAATTCTGCTTTTGTTTACTTCAGTGCGTCCGCAGCTGTACCCATGAAAACATGAATCATCACTTTTCAGAGCTTCCTACCCAGTCGCTGCCTTTTACCACTTCATTCTCACTTCATGTCTCAGTTTTATTTGTCAGTGGGTTGTCGAGTAATAAGTACACGTGTGTTTAAGTGTTTGATTTTAGTGATTGTGGTTTATCTCAATTTTGGCTTATAATGCTGGGCAAGAGGAAACAAATTGATTTTTTGAATTCATAAGAAATTTATGTCAGGCTTTGAATATCTTACTTACTGAAGAACAAATCGTACGTGGAGCATCGGGTATTTTTTTTAATAGAGAGTGAGGAAGAAGAGGATAAGACGAAGAAGCAAATGAACCATGAAGCAGCTACTTGAATATCTGGAGAAGTAAAACCATACACATCACTCTGTGACAAAATGGTGTTGTGAAAAAATTCTGTCTCAAACGCAGAAAAGGTGTTTTATCTTGAAACAACAAAAACATTTGATGGATTATTTCGTGAAAGAATAACTTCAAAACTATGTAATTATGCGCATACTTACACACACGTTTTACTTTGTAAAATAATGAGTTTTTAAACCTGCTTTTGATCTGGATAACAATTCTGCTAAGGCATCCTCGTTTCAATTTGTTACCTTTTTGACTATTTTGTGGAATATCTACAAAATTTTTCTTTTTCGCGGTTGGTGTTTCATTCAATTCCGTGGACCAGTTTACTGTATATATATATATGTGTGTGTGCATGTAATTATTCACTTAAAAATTCCTCTCATGGATTTTAGTTCATAATGGTCTTGAGCCCTCCAAGACATCACGTGATAATTAATTTCTAGCTTATCCACCTAACAGGAAATAGCCATAATGTTATCTCCTGAAACTGAAATTTTAAGTATTTTAAAACGATAGGTAGGGGAGACTCCGGTGAAAATGAAGGATGGGGCAAGATAGCGAATGTCTTAGTTATTCCGTTTTCCGCTAGGTAACATGATAGAAAAAATATATTATTTATCTCTCATATTTATGAATAACTTAGTTTAAATACTACATATTACCACGAATAAATTTCAATTAATCGACTTTCTTTCTGGAAATGGAAACGAATATTTTTAAACAGGTAGTCTGCGGCAAGATAACGAGCTCGTCATCTTGCCCCGTGTTTCGGAATTTATTAAACTATGTTGTCTATTCTATTAAATCATGTAACACTTGGTTGTCTGTGTTCTTGTCCGCTCGACCTTGCGCTTATATCTCTTCCGGGACTAAGAGGCGCATCGGATCGGGGAATGTGTCGTTCGAAAGGGGGCAACCAGAGGAAGACATTTTTACCATCCGATAACAATTTTACAGTCACTCATCCAGGACAAACTATCACAGACAAAATTATTGGTGAGCGTTTAAGCACCACTTATTTCACAGCAACTACAAATGGAAATACCGTTAAAGGGTGTGGATGGAATGTGGAGACTCCTAATACTCTTGTGTTTAGCGAACATGACTTTGTTGCTTCAAAAGCTACTGACCATGATGTTGGCGATGAAAGTGAGAATAACATTGTTAATCCTTAGACCCTGATAGTAGAAAAAACCTACATATAAATCCTCCAGAAGAACCAAAACTTATAGCAAATGCTGATTGTGATGCACTAGAGAAGCCTGTTAGGGTTTTTTTTGTTTCAAACCATTGCCTAAAGCAACACAATGTGAGAAAAAAAAGAAAAAGCAAAAAAAAGTGAGTTGAAGCAATTTTACAAGCACATCCATCAAAGAAATAAAAGAACAAAGGGAAAAGCAGAAGTAAGAACTGGAACCTTTGAAAAAAACAAAGAAGAGAAGCCCGTGAAGCTAAAAAGGGAGTAAAAAACCTCAAACTAAGTTCCTGTTCCTATAAATTCCAAGCCAAACAGTCTAGTTGCATCAAAGGATGGTGTTATAAGATGTCCTGCTTGTGAAGAGGATTATTGTTACCCTCCAACAGAAGAATGGATCCAGTGCTGTAAATGCCAAGAGTGGTGGCATGAGAAATGTTCCAATTATGAAAATGGCATTTTTGTTTGTGACTATTTTTCGCTGCACAACTAAACACGTCAGCATTAAATTACAATGCATTATGCTTAGTTTGAAACTTTGTAAGATGTAAAAACACTGTTATCATTTGCTAAACCATGTAACATATTCAAAAGATAAAATCTGTTCAACCTTTCTCAGTGTTGTTATCTTGCCCCAGTACTGAGGCAAGATGACAATTTGTTAAGATTCTGAAAAAATAAAATTAAGTTATTATCAGTCATTAAGTTATCTAAAAATTAAATGGTAATGTATTTAATACTACAAAGAACTACTCTAATACTTCGTAAAAATAATTTTTTTATCCTTAAAAATAAATTAATAAATAACAAAAACTTAACATAGTCATCTTACCCCGGTCTCCCTTACGTGGATGACGCAATCTTGCATCATACACATATGTGAATCAATCAAAACATCCATTACTGGAAATCATACCTTTTTCAAGTTCCGGTCGACCATGGAGATCTCCGAAGCGAAAATGGGCTGCTTTTGTGAATATCACGTAAGCTGCTCATGTTAATGTCTTGCTTTGCGTGTTATCCCTTGTTTTATATTTGTGAGTGTTTTTTTCCCGTAACTAATTAAATGGAAATTTAAAAGTACCAACTCTAACCATAATTTCAATGACTGCAACAAACTAATTGGTTCAATCCAACAAAATGTAATATTACAAGTTTAAAATGTATTAAGTCAAGCCAAATTTCATTATATATATATATATATATATATATATATATATATATATATATATATATATATATGTTTGTTTGTGTTAGGCCCCTGGTCTGCTGGTAAATGAAGGAAGACGTAAACTTTAAATGTCAGTACTTTATAATCGTTCACACATCAACATTCCAACATGGCGGCCCTTTGGCGCCTACTCGGAAGGAACAAAAGACATCACTGCAGCAAGGAGTCACTAGCCTCTCTTTTCGATTATACTCATATCTAAGTCAGTGCTCGCTCTACCTTTAAATAGTCCTGTTTACCCTAAAATCCCTACACATTATAGTAAAGAATTCGCACTATTTTTATTTATTATTCACTTAATTTTTAAGTTTAACTTTTCAGACGTGACATATATATATAAAGCCTTTAAGGATTTTTTTGTATCTAATATACATTAAATAAAAGAACTTCATAACATACTTAATTTATTACAAAATATATTATAGATTACAAACAGTTACAGCTACATTTAAAAATTCTTTTTTGATTTATCACATGATCAAAATGTTAAATAATCAACTCCACAAAGAGTAAAATTAAATAAACCTCCGCATAATGCGCGGCCAAATACATACAGTATTGAAAGAGTCAAAGGAAACTTTTAATTACTAGACTGTATATATTGACAGAAATCTCTAATTGCATACCCCTAGCAGAGAGTCAAAACACTTGAACAATCGAGTCTTCATTTTGATAGCGGTTTCTTTGACTACATAGCGCTCTTACAAACGAATAAAGCCGTAACCTGGTGTCCTATAGGTGCTCGAGGTATTGTTTCCATGGTTACGAAAAGGGATCCAAGTACTTCACGTCGTGATAAGAGAGGGCCACTCAGTGAATACGTGACAGGGGGTCTGATCGATAGAGTACTGGGGCATTCATTAAATTGTGTGTCCCCTTTCCCTCTTGAAAGAATGGAAAATAATTTTTATCAACACTTCATGTTTGTTTTGTCATCGATTCTCTTAAAATAGAGAAAAGAGAAAATGGTATAATGAACAACAATATTTGCTTTATTTTTTTCTCCTAATAGAATCAGTTTAAGATTTGTTGCACGCGTGTCCTCAAAAATGAGTTATGTAGAAATATTAAGAATTGTTAGATAATGATAATGGGATGTTATTCCATATAGATAAAAGTTTCAGAAGAAAGAATTTCTTACTTCTAATCTGTAGATAAAAGCCTTTTTTTAATTGATGTTTGTGTTCGGTTTTTTGTAATCAATCATTTTTAAAGAAACTGCCATCGACACACAGAACTGAAAGATTTTCGATTTTTAAACAACAATTTTAATTTTGTGAAAAAAGCTTCAAACTAATGCCAGAAGATTTGTGCATTGAACCTCGCGATAGTCAAAACAGCACCTGAACATTCCACAGATATACTATTACACAAACAACATGTTGCTATCGCACAAAAGATAAATACAGTCAAGTGCGTTAGTAAATAGTATGCCAAAAAAGATAATTATTTTACTCAAAATATCTAATTAATAGATATTGTATATAATAATATGAATTGAATATAAATCAAGCACAACATATCAATGAACATGTAATTAAATAATTAATGATAAAAATACATTTTGGTTAACGATAAAAAAAATAATTCCATCCGGACAACTGTTGTTTGAATAGAAATTATACATTGACAAAAAAATCCCAGCACCAAGAAAAAATTATTGTAGAGTAAGAAATTTAAACAACGTAATTGTAATATGTTTAATTACTAATTGATTAAATTCCCAAAATCACATGTTAATATAAGATCAAGAATATTCATTTAAAATGTGAAATACTGTTACATTAATAGGCGGTGTATCCTCTCTAGAATTTTGATTGCAAGCTTGTAAGTGTGTATAAAGATGTCGTATGTCACTTTTGTGGTATGGAGTTCTATGCTTGTTGTATTTGTTGTATCAATACGGAGATGGTAAATGCTGGCTGTGGATGATGTTGGAGTTGTCGTCAAAGGATATCTCATGCGTACTCAATTTGAGACAAATTTGGTGATCTCGCAAGTCTAGAGTAACATGTCAACACTCTTTAAAACAAGTTGCGTTACAGCAGCGGTATGAGGGAAGCGCTATCCTGTTGGAAAACTCCCTTTTGAATGCTTTTCATGAATGTCAGTACTATAGGTTGAATTACCAGATTGACGTACAATTTTGCAATAAGTGTGTTTGGGATAACTACGAGAATACTTCTGCTGTCACAGTAAATTGCTCCCCCGACCATGCTTCCAGGTGTAGGTCCAGCGTGTCTAGGACGCAAACAGTTTGGTTACAGGCGTTCTCCTTCCCTCCTGCTGACCAACACATAGAACCAGCAAAACCTGTTTTCATCAGAAAACACAACAGATCTCCACTTCGACCTCCAATGAGCTCTGGCTTGACATTACTGGTATCGCAAATGGTAATGGCTTGTAGTCAGCGGAATACACGCAAGAGAGTGTATAGCTCGGAGCAGTCCTGGAAGTAACCGATTTCTAACAGTTCGTTAAGTCACTGTGGTACAAACTGCAGCTAGAATTTCTGCCGCAGATGCAGTACGATGCACCACAGCCGTAAGCCGAATACGGTGGTCTTCCCTCTTAGTAGTGCCACGTGATTGCCCGGAACCCGGTCTTCTTGAGGCAGTACCATCTCTTTACCACTGTTACTAACAATCGGGCACAGTGGATACATTTCAGACAAATCTTTCTGCAATATCGTGGAAAACAATTCCACCTTCTCGTAGCTCTATTACACGACTCCTTTGAAACTCGGTGAGCTGTATATAATGGCTTCTTCGTCTTCTAAAAGGCATTCTTGGCTAATATTAAAATATGTAAAATTTCACAGACAAATAACGCTCACGAACTTTACAGCATGCAATTAAAGCGCATCCTTGATTTGCAACTTCTAGCACCACACTTAAACGGGAAGCACTGAATTTTAATAGATGCCATCTTTCAGAGGCATAAACCCGCCTATAAAATTTCGTTTGTCTAACACAAGTCTTTCTTGATGTTGAGATTTTTTTTTCATCAGTGTATTAATGCAAGGCTAATGGTAATCTACTCATTCTTAAATAAAAGCTATGGTTTCTTAATGATATAAAAATTAAAATTTAAGTCAGCGGTATTTTTCAGTAATGGGAAATAATTCGAAATATAGACTTAAAATAAAGGTAACTAGTTCTAAAATCAAAATAGTATGTAAAAAGAATTATAACTATCGATATATTTACTATCTAATAAAGTTATAATGATTGTAACGAATGGTAATAGAGCGCCCTCTCCTGGTCGTATGGACAAGTAACCAGTCTGATTGCCACCACGGTGTAGAAAGGGCATTAATTTTATATAGATAAATATATAAAAAAAATTTATGTCCGTCCACGCAAACCCCTTATTTTTATAAAGATTAACGGCTTTTTATGTGTTTGTAACTGTGCTCAATTAGAATGTACAACCAATTAAAATTATTCGAGCTAGCTGCCGGTGTTATTTTTGAGTGCAGGTAACAAAATGGCCCCCCACGTTGGGCGCCATTTTATAACTTGCACTCAAAAAATAACGCCGGTGGCTAGATCAAATAATTTTAATTGATACACATTCTAATTGAGCACGGTTACAAAGACATAAAAACAATTAATACAATACAAATACTAAGGGGTTTGCACGGGCGGACATCGGCACGTCCGCCCTCCACCGAGGTGGCAGGCTGACTCTGTAAGTATCCATACGACCAGAAGAGGGCGCTCTAGTACCATCTTTTACCATTCGTTACAAGGTTAATTATGGTTATCAAATACTGAACGAAAGGTTCATTCTAAAATTAAAGTTTAGGTCCAAAACTTGACAGCTGTGTTTAAACAATAAGCAAGTATTTTTTTTTTATTTTCAGTTTTTCTTATATATTGATGTTAGTTAAAAAAACAACATATAAATTGTTTTCTTACAGATATGGAAATTTCTCTTTGTCCATCCCTGAATTTTTAATTCTTGTGTTATTTCTCATATTTTAAAAATCTGTATTCAACCGATTTTCATTTATTTCGTGTATGAATTGAATTTTAAATATGCCTAGTTTTTAAAATTTAATTAACATTTAACCATTTATCTGTTGTTAAATTAGTACAAATATAATTAAACCCATTTATTTTTTCAAATATCTTCCATTTTATAAAATTTCGTGTAACAAATTATTTTCATTGGAATGGTTTTTAAACTACTTGTTCATTAAAATAAATTTCTTTTGAAAAAAATTATTTTTAGAAAGATAATAATTTATCAGGTTATTTTTTAATTTACTTTTTGTTTTGATTAGACTCTTAATCACATTGGTGTAGCTAGTTCTGAGTGGGCCTTGTTTCAAAAATCCTTCGGGGCTCTTTTTTTACACGAAAGCCTTCTTAATGGCACTGTAGTTGCACATGTTGGGGCCCCGGTAGCTTGGGGGCCCTTATCATTTATACGGTGGTATCTACGCCTCTGCTTTTAATTCTTAACTGCAAAAAGCATGTAGTTATTTTCAATTGTTGTCAGTGAATTTTTTATATTGCCAGATGACTAACGTGACAATCGAAACCCTGATAATACTTAAATATTTTTGCATTTATTCTTGAATTATGTATGTGAAACTTTAAATTTGGAGTTTATGCCTTTTGAAGTCCAAATTTAAAACTAAGAATCGAAATTTATGTCTTTGAGGTTGATAATAATTGTACTTATTGCTTTCCTAAATAAATATCACGTTGTCTTAGAATAATTTTTTCTACATAATTGAATTCTAGATTAATCTGACATTAAAAGATATGGACTAAATTGAACGCAAGTTCAGCAGCGATTCTTGTCATCGTATTTACATTAAAGGGCGTAATCTGTAGTCAAAATTATACGTTGCCTTAAAGTATTATCAATAAAGTATAGAGTATAAATGTCGCACACTCGATACTAACGCACACTCGATACTAAAGTTAGTGGCCACACGGGGTGAATGGATCACTACAATTCTTTCTTTATAATTATTTTTATTGTTCACGATAGCAATCGTAAGTCTAGAGAATAATTTAACGAAGAGAAAGTATATTTATCTACTTTTAAGGATTTTTCAAATTTCCTTCGATATTTTGAAAATAAATCCAGTGAAACTGAACGAAAATATTTCAAATGTGCTTAACTTAAAAAAGAACACAAATCACAGACACTTCCCGTTAAGAAACGTCATATTTTGTCCAAGTTATTGTAGTTTTATTCTCCTGTGATGATCGAGAAAAAACATGTTGAACTATTTCTTGCTTGTGTCTTTTTGACAGGGCGCTGTGTGTCTTGTGGTGCACTTGGGCTTGATATCTTTCTTGATGGTGTTTTTTAGGTAGCATGTGGGAATCCCCTTGTATTCCACCCTAGACACCAAGATTGGATTCTGGCAAAGAACTACCACACGACATTTTTACAATAACAAATTACATTTATTCACTTGAATCAATTATCAACTATCTAATTACAAAGATTTATCAAGATGTCTACGTCAATGTGAATGACCCTTACTAATAAATAAAATCACGAAATATACTTATCAAATATTAAACTCAATATCGAACGGGACTACCGGAATAAGAGGACCGAGAGATACACGCAATTTGAATTACTAGCATTCATTTACTTCCCACTAACTTTATTATATATTTACTCTTATGATCCAATAGTCTAATTTTAAATATCACCTGCCTTTTACTTCCTTACTTTTCAAGCGGATCAAACTTTCCAATTGTAGATCGCTGCCTAATAATCAGCGCGACGCTAATCGCACAATCAACTTGAATCTTCTTAGGACTCCTTCAACCTTTCTCTTGGCATATAACCTCATCTGCTAACTTTCAACACTCTTCTTAAATACTTTGACTAATTTACATATCCCGGTTTCTTCTTTTAGAGCTGGTTGGAAATATACGCAAATTTACAATCCCCAAAGACGTCCAAGAGTATTAGTGATAAAGTGCCATACAGATCCGTCACAAGCATTTGAAAACTTCCCTTTCAACTCAAAAGTTTCATGTTCATTTCTTTTCACAAATTTACTTTCGCTACTGTGATTAATATGCATTATTTCAAAAGTTATTCCCTTGCTGTATATGTTTCAATTTCATCCAATGAAACTGACAGATATCCATTTCTTTTTTTTTACACTCTATTGTTGTTATCGTGTGTTTTTATCCTGGGATACACATGAAATACGATTAGAAGAACATAAACGTGCATTACAAACAGAAGAATATAGACATTTATTACAAATGATGATCCCAGCATATAACGGAAGGGGTGCGCTGCTTTCCATTCGAGACGGAAATCCATTACAAGTGAAAGTCTGACTTCTTTTCCCGAAGAAGATACAACCCTTCCTTACTAGAGATTCAAAACCGAGCCCACTCGGTTACAACCCGAGGGTTATGTACACCATACTGGCTGGATGGCTTTATATCCTGTTCATTTACATTTATAAACCATAATGAGTCGTACAACACAGCAATTAATCGTTCACAGAGAAAAAATGTATCCTGTTCACGAAAAATATTTTAGTACACAAAAGGGGTCGCGCGGGGAACTTATTCACTCCAAGTATATTGAGGTTGTAAATAAATGTGTTTGCCATTCCCCCCAAAAAAGAAATATCCGACAAATACATTTTAGTTTCCATGAAGACTGTCATATAGGAGGATACTGGCAAAATCATTGGTAACAAACAGTTTTCCCAGAATTAAAGATTTCGTGAGCCTGGGGTAACTTTGCGTACCACGCGACCACTCCCGGGTTAATAAAATTAATTAAAAATCAAGTCAATCTTGAAATTTTTTTTAAGGAGCCTTTGTCAATTACCCATTACTTGAAGCATCCTTAAAAGTTATCTTCGTCATTCAACAATAAGGGCACACACTTGAAGACTTCTCTTATACGTCAGTATTGTATTCAGATTTCTTTGTCTCATTATTATATTAGATTGCAAAATATTTTAATAAATTTTCAGTTTACATGTTTCCTTTTAAAAATAGATACAGATTATTATTTTTCTTTTGAACTATAATGGCTTAGCGCGTGTTTGATTTACCCCTTTAACTGCATATTAAAAGTTACGTGAATAGCTCCTCAGTACTACCGTTTTGCACATATGAGCGTGTATAAGACACAACTAGACATATTTTTCTCTGAAAGGAGTAAATCCTTCGCAAATACTATCAAGGTCATTTTATTGCATTCTAAATCCTTCGGAGTAGTTTTACTGATAACAGCGTAAAAAAAGAATCGTATTTCGGAAAAACGTATATATACGTCAATGAACCGGTTCAGTACGGTGCATGTATATGCCGGCGGCAGTTCAAAAGTTAACATTCTAAAATAAACACAAAAAAAACCCTGCATATTTATAAAATATTCTATCTTCAAATTGTTTACCTCATCCTTTTTTCCTTCTATGGTGTCCACTGAAAACTTTTAGACCTGAAAAGGGTTATTTGGACCATGTCTCTGTGTGATGTTCACAAGAAATTTTCTCCTGACTCTGAATTGAAATACACCAGTTATGAGCATTACCCGAGTGATTATTGGCTACATGTTTACAATGATGGCTCAGCTGAGTGGGGTTTTAAAAATGCTTCAGCTAGAGTCTTCTAAAAATGTACAGTTTTTTTTTATTTGCACTTGAAAATTGTTTTTACATCTTTGATCTTGAAATAGCAGCGATTTCTTTAGCTTTAGACTATTTAAAGCTGTGTGAAAAGTAAAATATTGTCTTTTTTGTTGATTAAAAGGTGACAATCCCGACCTCAACAACTACTAATCACTGTGAATTTGAGATTTCCAGGATCTGCTGAGAGAGAAAATGAATAAATTGCCATATATAAAGAACTGCATTGCATTTTAGTGGAATTGCAAGCCATTGTGTGATATATGGCAATGAGGGGAATGCCAAGAATGGATCGCAAGTGACACAACTGGATCCTCTTTTGTCTTTGCGGCATGTAAAGCGTTATATATCCTGCCCCATTAAATTGAAATGTTCTAGACCAGCGAAACTCAACCTGCGGCTCACCAAGCCTTTTTAAGTGGCCCGGTCATGGCCCATTGCTCGGAGAAATTCATTTATTTAAGAACCTCGTATTAAAAATTTCATGGAAAATTCTTTGACAAGAAATCAAATATTACATATTAATTTTGGTTTTTGCTGTCGGTGTGAATCGGGTACAAAGTGATATTTTTTTTCTAATTGGAACGGTAACGGTTGGTGATAATAGACAACGGTGGAGTAGAGACAATTTTATAGGTGGAACTAATTTTTAACTATCTTTCACATCTTGTAAGCGAAAAATATTCTAAGAAAATATATAGCTTCAAGGCTATTTTGCATTGAAAAACAAACAGGGATCATTAATTGTTTGATTTGTCACAAAAGTGCTGTATTTCAAAAATACCAATAAACAGGTGTGAGAATCCCCCTGGATTCCACCCTGGACACCAAGATTGATTTGAGGCAAAGAACGACCAGACGACATTTTTACAATAACAAATTATATTTATTCACTTGAATCAATTATCAACCTTCTAATTACAAAGATTAATCAATATGTCTACGTCAATTTGATTGACCCTTAATATTAAATTGAATCACGAAATATGACACTAATCAACTATTAAGCTCAATATCGAACGGGATTACCGGGATAAGAGAATCGAGAGATACACGCAATTTGAATTACTAGCATTCATTAAATTTCCACTATCTTTATTACATATTTACTCTTATGATCCGATAATCTAGATTTAAATCTCACCTTCCTTTTACTACCTCACTTTCCAGGCGTATCAAACTTTCCAATTGTATATCGCTGTCTAATAATCACACAAGCAACTTGAATCTTCTTAGAACTCCGTCAACCTGTCTTTTGGTGTAATAGCCTACTGTTAACTTACAACGCTCTCCTCAAATACTTTGACTAATTTGCATATCCCGGTTTCTTCTTTTAGAGCTGGTTGGAAATATACGCAAATTTACAATCCCCAAAGATGCCTAAGAGTATTAGTGATAAAGTGCCGTACAGATCCGTCACACAGGAATCAATTAAAAACAATTTTTCTCGAAGATCTCTTTCAAGAGGTGATGAATAGGTTTTCTCTTGAATATTCTTTGAATCAGCAACAAAGTGTTTTGTCAGCAGTTATGTCACAGCGGTAACAAAAACATCCTATGCAGTACGTTGTATTATTGGTAATCATATGAAACCGTTTACTGATGCATAAACTGTGAAGGAGTGTTTCTTAAAATTTATAGTGTTAGTGACAAAAATAAAGAGTGTTAATTAAAAAAGTAAAACATAAACACACAGGAGTTATAATATTTTGATCAATGTTCCACATTTCAAATTTCCAATTTTATCTTGGTCTGAAAGCATTCCCCCTCACTGCTATTTATCCTCATGTTGCGACCCGTGTGCAATAACTAACATATGTATGCCGCCCGCGTGAAATAGCTGACCTATGTATGCGGCCCAACAGAAGAAAAGGTTGAGTACCCCTGCTCTAGCCTGTATACAGAGAGGGATTCTGGAAAGAAATATGACTCCCTTTTATATAAATCAACAAGAATTCCTAGATTCTTGCCTAGAGAAATCAGACTTTTACTGGTAATGATTTTTTGCAGCATTACCTGTATAGAACGGGAATGGAAGATTCATATCCCTGCCTACTTTGAGACCATGACATGTCTATGACAGCGGGGGAGGGATCACCTCAATATATGCCCTGCTGTTTGAAACTGTTTTATTGAATGTTGTTGAATTTAGTTTTCATTGTGTTACATTGTATTAGACTGCTCATCGATTTGTGGCCAAAAGGTCGAAGAAAAACATACGATAATAAAAAAATCTTAATTTTAAAGCTGCAGTATAACAAATATATGTGTCGTGTTTCAACTAAAATATCTATAGGAATACTGTTTTTTTGTTGTCTGAAAGTATGTTTTAGATTCGAATCTTGGGTTTTGAAATTAAGTTGAAAATTATGGAGAAATGAGTTAGATCCTTCCTTTTCCGCGAATGTACTGGCTATATCATATAGAATCTTTATCATAATTAAAAACATAAGCCTTATAAACGGATTTGAAAAATTCAATTATCTAAATGAAATCCAATAAATATAAGTAAAAGGATTTTTCACACATTACTTTTTATTAGAAAAAAATATTCATTTTTCTCAAATTTTTTATAGAATTTGGTATGATATATTTAAATCACTAAAAGTTATTTGATTTAAAATGATAATATTCTAAAATTGAAGAAGTCAAAATAATGTTTCTTACCATACAAATAAATTCAAGGAATTGTTTGAAATTTTTCAGTACAGTTATAAAAAAAACTGATTCATTCTTAAAATTGAGAGTTAATAAAAGGCAACAGGGGGGCTTAAAGAAAATTTTATTTCCTCAAAAATCTAATATTGAATTTCAAGAGAATCTCAAATTCAATGTTATCTAAGGTAAAGTAGTTAACCAAGTAAAATGCTGAAGGAATAAACCGGAGTAATAGAATGAATCACTTAGTTCGATTTTAAACACATATTTCTACAAAATCAAATAGAAATTACGAAGTTTTCATTTTCGAAAGTTTTAGAAAAATATATTTTTTATTTATGCGAAGGGAAATAATATACGCTTTTATCGGTTGTTAAAATATTCAGTGGAAAAAAGGACTTAAAAACATATTCTTTAGAATAAAAACCATCAAATGAAAGCAGTTCATATGGAATAACTTAAAGCATTGATTTGTTAGAACTTTAAAAAAAGATTTAGAAATAAGAATTAACTATTGTTCTTTATATAAAGAACAAAAGATACATTTCGGGAAATTCGTGAGTTGTAAACATGGTGCTTAGATAGCGGATTGTTTGATCTACAAAATACATTAGTCATTCCATGTAATTTCGTTTGTATGCATGTTCTACGCAATGGAATACTTGAGTAGTATTGAGGCCCAGTTTCACGGAAAAGAAGATAGAAACTTACGCCTACGCTCATTATACCTTCTACGCAATATAAAATTTATGCATAGGATGTGGCCTTTGAAGGAACCAGAAGCAATTTTATGTTATGTATTAAATTTGGAGAGAATAGTTTGAAAACCACAGGAGATTCGAACTTTTGAAGAACGTAAAATACATTCTTCCAAGTCGTAATGATAAAGTTCGTATGACTTCAATAACTTTGCATAAAATTTAGGTATGACTTCAAAGGTTGAAAAGAAAACGAATTTATAAAAAAGTAAAAACATTTGTTAGTAGTTTTTCTTATAAACCAAGAAATTAATTTTATTCAACCATACCACATAAATTGCTCTTTGTAAAACATAAAACACCACGAAGAAATCATCAGAATATAAATGAAATTTAATGCACAAATGACTTGTATTAGTGCAAATAAATGACGAAATTTTCAAAGCAAAAAAAAAAAAAAAAAAAAACATTAAGTGTTTGAAATCAGTATTTGGTGTTTCCACTAAGCGCTGCAGTAAGAGCTGCTATATGACGTAGCATGGAGTCAAATAGATTTTGAATGTTTGCTTGTGGAAGAGAATCCCATATTGCTTGCATGCGCATCAAAAATTCGTCTTTTGAAGCTGCAGGACGCAAATCACGAACAAGACGCCGACCAACCAAATACCACACGTGAGGAATAGGCGACATATCTGGCGAATAAACAGACCAAGGAGAAGTCGGATGTGTTGGGCTGAACAGAAGCCTTGAATAGTCTTAGCAACAGCTGGGTGTGCATTATCCTGCTGAAAGATAGCTCCAGGGATTCCTTACAGAAAGGGAACGACTTCGGGCTGTAGCACCTCACGGACGTATCTGTTGCCATTGAGATTATCTTCAATTCGCAGCAAATTAGATCGTCCAAGATACGAAATCGTATCCCAAACCATAACTTCGGGTGTTAGCCACTATGTCGTTCGATAACGCACTCTGGAAGGCAGAGTTCACCGGCATAGCGCCTAACAAGAATGCGGCCATCATGGTCCCACAAATTGAAGCGTAATTCATCTGAAAAGACAGCTTGGTGCCAATCAGCTTGCCAGGCTTTGTGCTCATGAGCCCATTGCAAACGAAGCCGTTGATGGTTTGCCGTGAGGGGTATCCTGTATAAAAGCACCCTTGCCCGCAACCCACGGTGCAGCAGATCTAGATGAATTGACAAAACCATCATTATTACACCTCTTGAAGAAGACGAATGTGCTGCCCGGAGGAAGCTGTACGGTTATTCACTGCCATGCTGAGCAGGTGTCGATCGTTGCATGCTGATGACACCTTCCATCGTCCACTGCCAGTTTTTCGATGTTCGTCGGTCCAATGCTTCCAAACTCGCCTCACTGTGGAACTGTTCCGCTGCAGACGAGCTCCTATGGCGTGATATGAAAATCCTCCTTCTCGAAGGCTAATAATTCTCCCCTCGTTCCAACTCCATAAGTTGTTGGAATTTCTCCTTATTTCGTCTTGGAGGCATACTTAGATCTCACTAAACGTTCGAGACTAACAAATAATCATTAACTATTTTCAACGTCCCGCTACAGCTCTCTATTTATACGCTTTCAGCATCAGTTAAGAGGGCACTGCACGCGCCATGCATGTGTGGTGACTCTGAAACTTTACTATCTTACGTAACAGCCTATAATAGATATTTGCCGCAAAGTTCATTTATTTCTGATGATTGCTTCATGGTGTTGTATTTGTACCAAACAGCAGTGTATATTGAAACACACCAAGTATGTTGTTTTCCCTGAAATGAAACATTGCTCGTGGGGAAAAGTTTTACAGGGAAATGTACTCTTCTCTGCATTAACTTGAATAAGATTATGACAACCTAAAAATAGGCAAGCACGATTACAGTTTGTTGGTTCTATTGCCGTTGGTATCAGGTTTGGTGATAAATGTTTTTGGTCAACTTTCGAGGACATTGGAGTCTTCTATTCAGGAAATCTCCATGAGGCTATATAATGGTCATTGGAGTTCTGAAGTCAGTCAATATTAGAATCTGCTTGTGCATTGACTTCGATAAAACTGTTGGACTTTGTCAGTCAGAGCTCCTGTTAGAGAGCCGTTTCTTAAGCGCTATAAAGTTTGTTTATAACGAGTGTGTCTTTCATTATTTTAAATCAGAGGTGGCCAAACTACGGCATGCGTGCCACGGTGTGGCACGGCGTAATTACAACAGTGACACGTGAAGACTTAATGAAAAATTATAAACTTTGAAAAAACAATAAATAGCATTCTTTTAACAATTTTATAAAAATGCAGTTGTCTCAGACAAAAAAACCCCTCTAAATTTATTTTGAATACACCTAATTGAGCTACAATAGAACATATTATGTAGAATCTCTCCTTTAGAATTCCTTATGTAGAATATCCACTCGCACTTTCCAAAGGGAGTGCACTCGCGAGATTTTGAAATTTGAGGGAGCGTGTTTTAAAGTACCTGGAAGAAAACAATGAGTTGCCCTATGAGTGCTTTTTACTTAAGAATGAAGATTGGCTATGGAAATTAGCACTTCTTATCAATATTATAGGACATTTGAATAATTTAAGGTATCCGATTACGTTCGGAACCGTGATTTTAAAAAAGTGCATAAATGGATAATTTTCATCATATTTAGTATCACTCAGATTACAATACATACATAAAATTGTTTTAAGGACATTTTGACAAAAAAACATTTATTTAAATATAATATTTTGGCAAACAATTAACTTAGAATAATCTTTTTTCCAAATGTTCTCTTTTTGTTAAAAATGGTTCTATTATAATAATATTTTGCCTGTATATAGCTCAGACCTCTCTACAGAGGCTCAACTAGAATTTTTGAAAAATTCACATTATTTTAAGTTATCACCAATTGAAATAATCATTCGCGTTTTTTTTTCTTAAAATTTCTCCCTTCTGTTGTCGCAAAATATGAATAAACCCACTTCTAAGTTATATATTTCAAAAATTCTAGTTCAGCCTCTGTAGAGAGGTCTGAGCTATATACAGGCAAAATAATATTATAATAGAACCATTTTTTACAAAAGGAGAACATTTGGAAAAAAGATTATTCTAAGTTAATTTTTTGCCAAAATATTATATTTAAATAACATTTTTTTGTCAAAATGTCCTTAAAACAATTTTATGCATATATTCTAATCTAAGTGACACTAAATATCATGAAAATTATTCATTTATGCGCTTTTGCACATCTGGGTTGCGAACGTAGTCGAATACCTTAAGATTACAGGAAAAAATTGCATTTCTTCTGCGCTAGCTTGTCGTGTTTCTTTTTTTGTAAGCAAACTTGCTTTTTGGTCTGGATGTTGGAGATTAAAACATCAATTTGTGCTTTTTCTCATTTATTATATTATTTTTAAATTTTTACTACTTAGCCTTGAATAAAAAATACGCTATTTACTTAAATTTCAAATAGTAACCCTATAAGTAACATGTTTTCAAGTTTTCAGATGGATTTTTAGTTGGAAAAGTTGGAAGTAGCATGCATAATTTTTTTTATCAAATAGTGGCACATTTCCCAAAAAGGTTGGCTACTTCTGTGGATAATTTGTTTATAATATTTATTTGTGTATATGCGTCTACTTGTCTTTAAGTTGTCATTTGTTCGCCCTTGTCCATTAATATACATTTGTTGTTATTTAATTAACTTGATTGATCAACTGTTTTTAATCCACGCAAAGTTGTAACAATATTTAAAAAAATTTTGATTCTATCAACTCTTTAACAATTCTAGTTATTTACAAATCAAAAAATTTTGTTAAAAACTGAATACTTTTTAAAAATAAACATGAATCAAAATTTGAAAGTTTAACTTTGGTTTTTAAAAATATATGCGATTTTTTTTAATAATATTTCAATACATGCTCGTACAGAATTTGCACGCTAAAAGATTCTAAAATAAAGTCGTTACCTTTTATTTTTCAGTGTCCAAACAAAAGCAATGCTTTTACAGAACTCTTTTCTCAGCAAACTGAAGTAGTTACTTATTTCGCTGAATAAAAACGAATTTCAGCCAACACGCACGAACTCTTTATTTATTCTTTCGTGTATTTCTACATAAGAAGCTATCCACACCTAGTAACTCAGCAAACAAAATGGTTTTTGAAAACAACTCTTGAGTTTTACGTTCAGGCACTTCTTTTGGTTGAAGCAAACATAAAGTCGCCTTTAAAAAGATCTTTTAATCCTTTCCTGTTTCTTTAAGGCACTGAAATGTTTCTATCTCATTTAGTACTAAAGTTTCAGTTTTCTTTCATACCTTTTGGATCAGCATTAAAAATAGTTAAATGTAGAGTGTTGTTATTGATGTGGCACACACAAGGGGAAGACAATGGATTCAGACTCCTTCCCCTCATAGTCCTTGATTCTTTTTATAGATGATACGAGGTCATTCTAAAATTTTTGAGATACACCTAGGTTTTTAAAGTTATACTTACAAAATTTTAAGTGTTCAAAGTAGTCTCTTCCAGCATCAATGCACTTTTGTAGACGAATTTTCTACAAATTAAATGCCTCAAACAATTCATTTCTTGGAATTGATGAAAACATACATTTATAGCCGCATCAATATCTTCTTCAGAATGAAAACTACGTCCTTGGATGTTCTTTTTTAGATTAAAATATAACCAAAAGTCACACATAGCTACATCCAAAGAATAAGGTGGATGTTCTATCACTTACATTTAATTTTGTTTGATAATCTCAACTGTTAATCTGGCCGTATGGAAAGATGCATTGTCATGGTAAAGCATTAGTCCCCTAACATTCACTTCTTGGAGAATTCTGGAAGACATTTAGGGGGTGCCAGTTTGTTGCTTCTGTCCTTCAAACCTTATGACTTTGACTAATCCCGTACTTCTGAAGAAAATGGCATACATTACTTTTTTTTTTCATTGTTCATTGTCTTTTCACCATTGTCGGTGTGAGATCATATTGAAAAACCCATACTTTGCTTTCTTGACGTTTTCAAACGTCAAAAAACGGTACGTACGTTTCATAACCCGTCACAATTTTAGAAATGATGTGGTATTCACCATCATTTAGCTATTTAAGGATTTCCGCGTATATTGATTCTCAAAAACTCATCTTTTTGGTGCTGAGTTAGATTACGGGTAATCCAACGGCAAACTATATTTTTAATTTGTACTTCTTTATGAATAATTTTGTGTATGGCTGTGGGTCCAATGTTAAGTTCCTTTTTTATCATTTAGTAGGTACATTGATCAACATCCATTAACATTATCCGGGATTAATGTTCTCTCATAAAAATCTAGATATAAAATTTGTATTTTTTCATGGATATGTACTTTTATCGGTCATTAACTCCATTGATAGACTATGTAAAAGGTTTATTTTTTAAAAGAAAGGTACTGTGTTTGAATTCTAAAAAGGCAAAGATTTTTTTCTGTAATTTATTATTAAGTTATCTATGAATTGTTACAATTTTATTTAAAATGTATTATTTTTTATAGATATGCTGGTCTGAGAGAAGTCGATGATGCTATTATCTGAAAATGATTTTTCACCCTGTGTCTATATAATGAATGATTATCATAAAATAAAAAGCTTGTGCTTTTGTTTTGTTGATGCGAAACAATGTTATTAAACATGAATTAAAACAGGGTTACTAACGACGTTTGGAACCATGATTTTTCAAAAGCTTATTAATGAATAATTTTTTTGATAGTTGTATAGCTTGAATTAAGGTATAAATATAAACTTGTTAACATTATTAACTGTTTATTACTTTAAAATATTATTTAAATGCAAATTTTTGGCAAAAAATGAAGCAAAATGACATATTTTCAAAACAATATTCTTTTATGGAAAATGTTTTTATAAAAATAATATTTTTCCTTTATATAGCTAAGATTTTTCTTCAGAGTCTGAACTAGGAGCTTTGAAAAATTCTCGCTATTCCTAGTTATTATCAATTCAAATAATAACCAGTGCTTTTTTAAAAAAATTTCTCTACTTTAATATATTAAAATATGAATAATTCTAAGTTATATGTTTCAAAAAACACTAATCAGACTCTGGACAGAAGTCATAGAAATATGTAGGCAAAACATTACTATTATAGAACTATTTTTCATAAAAGGAGAAATATAAAATTCTGAAAATATGTCCTTTATTCATTATTTTTTGCTAAAAAATTCTATTTAAAGAATATTTTATAGTATGGTTATTTTTAAAAAACTTTATATCTATAATCTAATTTAAATGACACTAAATATCAAAAATCTATTTCTTTATACTCTTTTACAATATCATAGTTCTGAATGTAGTCAGCTACCTTAAAACTTTATCCATCTAGTTTCGCTCTTAAATATACATGCTTATGCACAAATAATTCTACAATATTTATGTAAAATTATTACGAAAATCATTTGAAAAAAATTGTCAAAATAATGTTCATATTTAGTAAAATATCTACGAATATTTTCTTTTAAAAATGAACTATTATTTGAAACACAAAAGTACTTTGCCATTGTTTCATTCCTTTATTTTTTTGGAAAACAATTTATCTTAAAACAATGAAGCATTTTAAGACTTTTTAATCAACATGCCTTTTGTCGCAAGGAACGATATTTCTTATCTATGATGTCAAAAATGTAATTATATATAAGGTGAGAAAATACTTTAAGCTTTTTTACTCAATGTATTTACTTATCTACCTTTTTATCGTATATATAATCAATACACATTTTTTTCGGCACCTCCACTTTTTTTTTAAATAACAGATGATCCATCGACAAAAATTTTTTTTTTTTCTTACCAAAAATGTGATTATCTTCAATTCATCGGTTTTTTTGCAATCACGCCTCTCTAAACTGATTTTATTACTCCCGAAAGATTCTTACAAAGCTCTGACCTAGCAGGGCATTCGAACGGAAAGTAACAGTGAAGAAAATAATTACTTCACCAGCAACGTTCTTCGAAGATATTCGAGCCATTCCTGTGACTTTTTCTGCCCATGGGATTATGGACCATTCAATGCTGGAAACTATTGCCTCGTAAAGTTAGAAGCTTCAACTTATTATTATTTTTTTGCATTATTTTTTTTTATACTTTTACGGGTGTAAATTTATTGTTCTCGCCATACACCTGCTAAAGTAAGTCATATAAAAAAGATCAGCTTTACTGCCATAGTTAGGATCAGCTTAGATGTTATTTTCCGGCGATGGTTGGCGAGGGATATGGAAAAAAAATCAGCCAAAGTGAGTTTTTTAACTATTTTCGGGCAGGCCAAATAAGAGCAATATTCGAAGAGCTTTCTTTTTTTATTTGCACCTTTTCTCTGGATGTAAGCTCTTTTTCAGGATGAAGTTGATAGGTTTATGATATGTAATTTATGGATGATGATACTTTGAAGGACATATTAAGGGATTATGGTGGGTTCGAGAGATTGAATGAGGTCTGAGGTATATTTAAGCAGCCCATTTTGCAACAATGTTTTTCCAATCCTTTACAAAAAAATTATTTAACTCCTAAATTCTATATTTGTGAAAATCGGAAAAAAATTGATCATTTTTGTAAGCAAATTGATTAATGATTCTTATATCAATTAAAAATTGATTTTTGGTTTATAACATATTGAGTATCGACAGTATTCGGTGCTGAACGTATTATACCATTGATCTGTTTTATCAACTCAAAAGATGTCTCCAAATACTACAATTTCAAAACCCGCGAAATGAGCGACCTCTATAGCGCATGCGCAAAACTTTCACTCGTATCGTCATAGTTGAAGCGAATAACCTTGGCACAAAACAGAGCTTTTCATGAAATATTTTTTAAAAAAAACATTTTTCAAGAGCATGATTTTTAAGTTAATGCTTTCAAACTTAACACATCGATTGCAAACGGTAATTTTTAAACAAAAAATATAACAAAAATAATGCGGAAAAACGAAAAACACATTTTTTTTAAAAAAAAAAGAACCGTAATTTTTAAGCAATTTTTTTAAATCGTTGTGCAGATTACGAATAATATAGTTCTAGACAGGGAAAAAAAAGTTTCGTGAGATTATTTTTATAAATAAAGAATTTATATTAAGTATTTAAATAAAAAATTGAGTATTTTTTGAAAAATTTTAAGAAAAAAAAAGTTTTTGAAATTTTATTTTTTAAATGGCTGATTCTAAAAGAGAAAAGCATGAACTTTTTTGTGTGGAATATTATTTCATTAACGCAAACGAAAATGCAAACGGAATGATTTAGAAATAGTTTTCATAAAAACGTACCGATTTTGACTCATTTTAGAAAAAATCGTAAAAAATAGAAAATATCATTATTTTGTAAAATAAATTATATCGTATCGTGGCGAAGTAAATGACCTTTCCGATTCTGTAATTATTTTTTTGTCTGAGACTCATAAAAAAAATTAGATTGTCTTTTAAAAACGTCTGGGAGAAAAAAAAGTTCGAAGAATCGGAACTTCACCGCCTGGCGGGAAAAAATGGCAATAATTATGCGTTTTAATGTTTTTAATTAATATCTTTTAACTAGTTGCACTATTAGAATATAAATATTTAAAACGGATTTCTCGGATCATTTCCGAGCTTTTGGTACCTTCGATGAGTCTCTGCGTCGTGCGGTTCGTGAGAAGATTAATCTAGTCACAAAATCGCTCGCAAAGATACGTTTGTTTACCTACGAATTTTAAAAGAGTAGATTGAAGTTTGTGCAAGCATTCAGAACAGGATGTTCATTCCATGGATTAACCCCTTCCAGGTTCATTTTATTTCTGGACTATGAATAAAAAAATGTCAATTTTTTATGCTTATTTTCCAACATAACAGCCCTATTCGCATACAAAACTCCCTAAAAATTAATGTAAAGAAATCTATTTGAATAAATGAGTAATTTATCGTGTACAGTTGGTTTTCTGTATGGTAAAAAATCTTAAACTTTGGTACTAAATCTAACTAATTATATATATATAAAGCTTAGAATGCCTAGCATTTATTTCTAATTACAAATTTTATTTACATCTTTTGCATTTACATAACTTATTATGAAATTATTAGTCAAAATTCTGATCGTGTTAGATAAATTCTGAAAAACACGGACTATATATATATATATATATATATATATATATATATATACATATTGCAACATCGCAATCTCGGATAGTAGAATCTTGTTTTTCTTACCTTATTATTTTTACTGCCTCTCTTTGAGCACAAATAATACACTGTCGTGTTGGCTTAGATTTCTTCTCTGTTAAGGACTGCTGTAAAAAAAGTGTCTTTAGGGTGAGCGTAAAGGGACGCTCGGTGTAGGACTCCACAATTTTTGCAGAAAATTTCTCCAAGTGGCACTTTTCAATTATTCGAAACCAAAAAATAAACACGCGAAATAATCTTCGAGAAAGACCCATTGTACAGTGTAATTTTTCACAGTGCTCGAGCTGCACTCGATGAGCCAAGATGGTGCATTCCTGGCCTGCTGGAGTTCAGCCTGGAATTACCGGGAAGGGCTAATATTACTTTCTAGAAAGAAAAGACTTCAAATACAATTGCTGATTTATTCGTTTCCTGACTATGTTAATACATACATTCTTTTACTCAAATTTTATTCCTTGTTTATCTCAAACGGAATTACATTTGCTATTTCAATTTCTTAAAACGAGATTCTTTAAATTCTTTTGGGTTAAATAAGAATGATTGTCCTAATTCTTGCTCAGTTAAATGTGAGTATGCCTTCTTAAGAACTCTAATGTATTAAAATAATCCAACGCATTAAATTCAGACCAAATATATTACGTCCGTAAGATCTGCTACTTTGTTGCAACGAATTAAAATATTGTTTTAAATTAAATACTTAGGACTTAGGATTGCGATTGCAAGTTACTTATTGTCATTCATTTTTAATTATGCTTCAAAACAATTTTTACGAATTTATTTGTAGCTCTATTTGGTATTTTACTTCAAAGAACTTACCAGTTTTAATTTAAAGGAAAAGTGAATTCTAATTAAGATTACTGAGATTTATTCATCTTCTGAAGGAAAAATTTATTGCTGGAACAAATTGCGACATTATTCCACTGTAAGGTTTTCCTATAATCACAATTTTAAAAGAAGTCACGAAAGGCGATTTAAAGTTTTAATTGAATTC